>JAUKWC010039820.1:0-13135 GCA_032356245.1 Endocladia muricata | reverse complement strand
TGATCTATTGCTCGTCTCCATTCTTTCTCAGTGAAGTTTTTTTGTTGCGGATCAGGATTTATCGACAAACTATAGAAGCTGTTCTTAGCTTTTGATTGATCGGCAATCAGTTCCCACTCGCGAAACGCATCATAGAGGTTTTCTGAGACTGCGCCTCGCACCTCACTAACAATAACGCGCTCATTATCGAGGCCGTTGTTTAAGTGCAGTGCAAGATCAACAGCGCCGCGTCTGGCACTTCCCTTCAGTATCATGGCTTACGCCTCACGGCTCTAAAGCACTCGTCACGAGTCGCCATGATTTCACGTTCAAGCACACCCAACATTAGAAGTTGGTCTTGAGCATCAACAGGATTGTTTGAGAATGCCCTTACGCTCTCCATTAACCTTGCCATACATGCCAACACTAAAGCGATCTGTTGGCTCTCACTGATGGAGAGACGCTTAGACTTTGGGGCTGTCCGTTTGGATAGGCTTTCAAGATCAAGCGTATTGAGCGCACACGCCCGCATGAATGCACTCAAGGCAAGTTGGCATTGGTCAGCCTTAATAGATAAGGCTTCGCGTTCTGAGGGTGTTAGGCGGACGGAGACAATAGAGGTAGCTTTGCTATCTCGTTTAGTCTCTGCCTCGCCTCCAATAGATGAAGTCATGGCAAATCTTTCTCCGTCTGCGCTATAGCTACGACGCGACGGTGGGTTGGGGTTAATGCCAACGACAAAGATGTAATCTCCGTCTGCTGGACTTTTGCCTGTCTCTCAAGAGACTGGCTGGCGGTTCCCGCCAACACGTCAACAACATGTCTGTGACGTTGCTAAGCGGGGGATACAAAGGGGGCTGCAAGCCACCTTGTCAAGGGTGTCATACGACACATACCTTGCACTAACTGTACTTTAAGATTTTTTGCCAAACTTTTGCAAATATTAAAACTGACCTCGTCACTATTGGGAGAGATCGAACCGTCAAATGACCCGTCCTGACGTGGTTCTTGACGCTGGTGGCAAATATCAGAATAATTGACTGATGTGGAATAGAGAAGATCATCGGGAAGCTATAATTAGAATGCACGCGATAACGAACGCGTCCAAGCCATATAAATTCTACTATGATGAGACTAACAATATTGCAAAATTGCGACTTAAGAATGGCGCTCTAAATGTAAGTGACCTTAAGTGCTTTGCATTAGGGGGCATTGTCACAAAACAGGGAGACCCACTTCCGAACTTAGATTTTTTTATCTCTCTAATGAAGCTTCAAAAAAGCATTCCAGAACTCAAAATGAAGTATCTTGGCAAAGGGGGTTTTTTAGAAATTATTGGAACTGAGAAAACACATGTCTTTTTAGGGTGGTTGGCATCAACGTCTTTTAATCTGCATTTCCAGATCATTGATCCTCTGTATTGGGGCTTAGTAGACATCATTGATACTGTGATGGACGCAATGCCCATCACCAACCAAACATTAGTTATTAAGCAGGGAGCTAAAGCTGATTTACACTTGGTCTGTAAGAGTGACCTTGCCATGCTTGAGTATCTGTTCACCAAGTACAGTTACCCAAACTTAGAACAAGAGAACATCCAAGGGTTTTTTGAAGACTTGGAAAGGTTTATTATGAGTTCAGAGACTCTTCCTATACCGAACCGACTAATGCTATCTCAATTGATCAAGAGTGGCCGTCACCTTTCCCAAGCACCCTTCCTCAATGGTGAGGCTGAGATGACGCTTCTCGAGAGCTTTGATAAATTTTATGCAAACCGCGTTTTGCTCTTCGAGAATGCTTCACACATTTTTGATAATGAGAGCAACATTCAAGAGAGATTAGCCTCCGAATCCTTCGAAAACATAATCGGGCAGAATACATACTATAGTTTTGTGGACTCAAAAAAGAACATGGGTGTTCAGATTTCTGATCTTACGATTGGTATTATCGGAAAATATTTCTCCTTTTTAAAAATCACGGAAGAACCAGACCTGACCGCCTGCTTGCAAAGCTTGACTCCCATTCAAAGAGAAAGCTTGAATTTTCTTAAAGCCATCGTTGATCGTTCAGATGATGAATCCAACGGATTTTTCGAATATGTAGTTAGCGCATATCTCTCACACAAACACGCTTATGTGTTTGAGACGCTCCAATAGGATCATGGCGCTTCAATAAGAGTGGCTGCCCACTTGATTCTTAAACACGGCTTCCCAAGTCTATACTCCAACAAAAAGGAGAAAATAATGGGTAGAGCAAAAACAGCAATGATGGAGCATTATGAAGACATTCGTTTAATGGCTCAAAACCTTTTGAGCCTCGGATTCCTGAATGAATGTGAAAACCATGAGGTTTTGTTTGATAGTGGTGAAGCCAATTTATCCACTGACGACGGTTTGGAGGAAGTCTGGAAGCAAAAGGAAGACACTGACTTCTCTAATCTTTCCAAAAAGGACTTCTTCAAATTAGCTGAAACGGCTTGGGAGGAGAATTGTGCAGACGATTGTCCGCAATGCGATAAAAATAAGTACAGCTAGCAAAACACCGCCCAAAGGCGGTGCAGATAAAATAGATTAATTTGAGATGTGTCTATTTGTGATGATGACCAGAGGCACGTGGGTCACAACCACAACCCTGATAGATACGATGCTCATCAAAACAGACGATTGTTGTCTGCGCTTCGATACCTTCGGCCTCAAGCTCGGACTTCATCATAGGGCGCACAACATGTTCGCGACTATCTAAGTCTGTTGTTTCCATCATGATTTCTTCATCAGAGAGTTCAAAATGGTTGTGAAGCAAGGCCACACCGAAACGATCTAAGAAACCGTGTTTCTTCAACACGTCTTGAATCTCTTTGAGGCAAGGTTCGTCCGTATCGTCGATTGGGCGAACGTCCTCAATGTGGTTTAGCTTACTCCATTGTATGGCTGCGATATTCATTACGATCTCCGTTTTTCGCTAACTTCTTTCAAAAACTTGGGATAAACTGCTAGTTCTGAGATCGCGCTTCGTTCGATGTTCCCTATAGTGATTTCTTCCAAAATAGACCTTTGACAAACTTTACTTTTTTCGCTTACACCAAGTTATTGAAACAACTTGGGTATATACCCGACGCAGATATACTTGTTTCATGAGAGATTTAATCGCTCGGCTTGCGAGGCAATTTGCCAAAGTCAAATAATCCGAACCACCCTAAAAAAGGCGCATCAATTAAGGTTGAGCCTATTCGGTCTTTAGACGCCATAGCGCAGATTAAGGCCCATTTGAAAGACAGCCCGCGTGATCTATGTCTTTTCACCTTCGGCATTAACACAGCATATCGGGCCGGTGAAATCCTCTCGCTCACGATAGGACAAGTTGAACACCTTAAAGCGGGTGATCGTTTAGAGGTTAAACAATCCAAATCCAAAAAATACCGCGCCATTACTCTCAACAGTATGGCCGTTAAAACCATCGCAAATTGGCTTCGTAAGCATCCTCACTCTAACAGTGATGATGCTTTTTTGTTTTACTCACAACGCTCCCGAAAAGCGCTGACCGTTTCAACTGTGAACAATATGGTCAAGGGTTGGTTTCGAGACATTGGCTTGGCAGGCAACTACGGGTCACATTCCATGCGTAAGACGTGGGGCTATCATCAACGCATTACGAACAATCAACCTATACCGCTTTTGATGGTAGCTTTTGGGCATACATCGCAAGCGCAGACGCTCAATTACCTTTGCATACAAGATGAAGAGATACGTGATTTGTTTGAAATGGAACTGTGATTTGGACCATTATCAGGTATTATTTGATCCTATCAGCTCGGCAAGAGAGACAATCCATTTAGATGAATGGTTTGTGCAGGTGATTGCCCTCCGTGCGGACGGATAACAATATCAACATCGCAGTCTAAACCACTCAACATACGGGTTATGCGTTCCACGCTATACCCTCGGAACGAACCGCTAAGAAGCTTGGACAAATCAGGTTGCCTAATACCCATGCGCTCAGATGCCTTAGTCTGATTTAACTTGAGGTCTTTCATGCGGGCTTTGATCGCCAAGGTAAGATCAGCTTTGATTGTGTGTTCTGGCGTATAGCCAAGATCATCAAAAACAGAGCCTTTAGAGGCTGTAACTATTGTATCACTCATTATTTATTCTCCTGTTCTCTTGCCGTGTAATCCGCATCAGCAGCTTTCAAGCGGCGTTTAATTTTGTCCAATTCAACCTTTGGGGTGGCAATCCCTTTCTTGGCTTTCTTTTGAAAAGCATGAAGCACATAAACCGCACCCTTGAACCGAACCGTATAAACGGCGCGATATGTGTCGCCGTCATAACGCTCGACCACTTCTAATACACCGCTCCCCTTGTAGCCTTTAAGGGGCTTCGCCTTCGGGCTTTTGCCTCCAAGTTGCGCCTCGTGAAGCGCAAAGCCGATTCCGTCTTTCACGTCCTCAGGAAAGGCTTTTAAATCTTGTAAGGCACTTCCAAGCCAAAATAGTGGCTGCACACCAACTCCTTCATTCATATCTCATGATATAGTAATATCACTATAATTGTCAAGAAAATCGTTCTGACAATAATACTACCAAAACTAACAGTATCAGAATTGATAGTATCAATATTGACATCTTTTGGAGCATTGGCGTTTCTGTCATACAGGCCATAGGGACATAGGGACATAGGGACATAGGGACATAGCCCTTCACCAAATTTCAAAGAATAGATCAACACTGTTTTTTCAGTGAGCGATATTCCTTTGCCGATAGGAAACGAAACCATGACCATTTTCTCAGCACGCCCTCCCACTAAGAAAGCTCTTAAAATCAAGACGCGGGACATCTTCAATCGTTTTAAATCTGACAACATCGTCTTTGACAATGCCAAGAGCGGAGGCGTTTTCGTAATCCGCACCGCTTGCCAGATTTGGAATGGCTTTCGGAACAACCCATTATCCGACACAATATTCCTCTCAAAATGGTCATACATTGCGATGATGCTCGGCGTGGGGTGGTTGGCCCTTAACCTTATCATTCTAACGCTCTTCCTTACCAATTACGTCGTTAGAGAAGAGTTCGGCAGATCGCTTTTCTCCTATATTATTCAATACGGCTCTCTCTTGAAAGCCATACTGTTCTTAGGTGTGATGCTGTTTGGGATTGTCTGTGCTGTATATTTATCTGTCAGCGCAAATTGGTATCAGTTCAGGCGGTGGTGGGTTGTTGGCTTTGCCCTACGGCGTGATCGTAGAAAGTCTGTGACTGATAATCTTTTGGTCGCCCGCAACCGCTTGCAGTATCACAAAGAAGACGCGGGGACATTTTTGACCTTTGCTCCGCGTCGTCGCCTACTCAGCTTTAAACAATGTAAACTCACCTATGTTGATGATCGGCATGTTTATGTGAATGGAGGAACACGTGGGGGTAAAGGTGTGAGCGTTATCATTCCCAATCTTCTTCACCATAAAGGCTCGGCGATTATATATGACCCTGCTGGTGAGAATTTTGAGGTAACAGGTGCGTATCGTCAACAAGTCTTAGGTCAAACCGTTCAAGTCCTTGACCCCTTCGGTATCACAGGTCAGCCGTCCGCAACATGGAACCCGCTTTTAGATATTGATTTTGAAACTGACCCTCAAGCGCTTGATAAGTGTTTTTCCCTAGCAGGGAGCCTGATTGAGCAAAGCGGGAGTGAACCATACTGGACGCAATCCGCGCAAGAGTTGCTCGCTATGACATGTGCCTATGTTGGTGTGCGCTCAATCAAAGAAAACATGCACCTCCCGCAAGTTTATCGCCTTCTTCAAAGTGAGAACTTAGACGCGCTTTGGACGGCAATGAGCCAGTGCGATGAATTAGACGGCGCTATCTCTGGTTTCGGCAACGCATGCCTTACTCGCGAAAAAGAATTCGCAGGAGTTATTCAAACGCTTCGGACATCGCTTCGTTTTTTGAACACCGCCACTATGAAGAAAAACCTCACGGAGTCTTCTTTCTCCATGCGGGATTTGAAGAACGGCAATACAAGCATCTATCTTGTTGTTCCTGCGGGAGCCGGGTCAACATATAAGGGGTGGCTTCGTATGCTCTTTGATAGCGCATTCGATGCGATGCAGGACATGTCTCTTCCGACTCCAGCTATTCCAACTTTGTTTATGATAGACGAGTTTCCGCTTCTAGGACGCATGGATAGAATCAAGCGAGCGGCAGGCGAAGCCGCTAAATTTGGCGTGAAACTCTTCCTGTGTTCGCAAGACATAACTCAACTCAAAGAGATATATGGCGATGCGTGGGAGACTTTCGTAGGTAATAGTGGCCTCTCAATATTTTTTGCGGCCAACGATCTTGCTACTCAAAAATATCTATCCGAGAAACTGGGTCAGGAATATTATACGAAGATTGGTTCAAGCTCATCATCAGGAGAAGGTGGTGGCTCTTCCTCCACGTCTTCCAGCCAAGAGCTACGTGCTATCGCCCGCCCAAATGAAATTGGTCGCCAGACAAGCAGGGCAACAGGCGAGGCTTATTTTCTGATACCCGAAATGAAGCCTATGCGTTTACCACGTGCGCCTTACTTCAAATGGAACATGATACCTAAGGGACTTGTCTATAAGCCTGATAGCGAAGTGATTAACGCCAACGACGATGTAGCCCTTCAGGCTTCTATCGCGGACGCGGCAGAATAATCATGACTAGCAAGAAAGAATTTGATCGCGTCGCAAGCATAGAAACGCCTGAGGCAAAACAGAAACGGTTAATAGCGCAAGCAAAAGCATTAGATGATGCGCTTCGCAAACCGCCCAGACCAATAATGAAGTTAACGCCCTCTGGTCAGTTGCGACGCGACGGTGATGAATATGCGAGGCAATACATTGCCAAGGAACGTGTTGATGTGTCTAAAGAGTTAGAGGCTTTAAAGTCAAAAACGGTTAATAAGGCGAAGCCTAAAGAGCGGTCTCGATAGAGGCCGGACGCTTAGCGTCGTGACAATGCAACTGCCAACAAACCTACTGCCACGCCAACGCCCGCGTAAAACATAACATTGTCGACTTGTTCGCTTTTCCAGCCAAGGCCTCGCGCCCAATTATCGGTATGTTCACAATTAGCGTATGACAATTTATAAGGGTTATCGAGCAAAAGGCCGTAATTATGTAGAATTTCTTCGGTTGAAAGAGGTCCTATATTTCCCTCGTTGATTATAGCTAGACCATCAGAAAATTGCTCTGGAATAACTTTACAGACTTTTCCGTATTTAGCTGATCCCGCATAAATCAATCCATCATAGCCCATTGTGCCGACATGATCATAAAAATCACGAACAACACGTAATTTGTCACCGGGTTGGGCAGAAAAATAAGATTGAACCCCGCCTAGATAAGAAGGAACTGCGTAAGGCTGGTATAAAGGTAGAGGGCTAAGAGCTAAATTTTTCATTAATCATAAGTAGTAATCGGCTAGCGATGTATCAAGAGTCTTGAGAATTTAACTTAGACAATTCGACTTACACACATACCCGAATATTTTTTCTTGCAAAATTTTGAATAATTAGATAATTTGTTCCTTATATGTTCTCACCCGTGCGAAACATATAGCTAGACTGCTTTGAGCGCACTTTGCTCGGCATGACCGCGACTTTTTCAACCCAAACCCAAAAGGAGTCTCTATGAATGAGTCAACAAACCCGTCTGCCTTCAACAAAGCCGCTCAAAGGCAAGACGAAACAAAAGCGATCTTGGATAACTTCCCCAAGCGCGGGCGCAAACAGATTGCGAAAACAAAAGCGCGAAAGGCTTTGAAGACAGAAGTCTTGCCGCCAACCGAAGTGAAAGCAAAGCCGCTCTTTGCTATCAAGCCCTTAGATGAGGCTGGTGTCAACGTCATGAGCTTTGATGTTGAAAACTTCCTGCACCATTTTGACGGCGCAGAGATTACTGAGGAAGAAAAAGTTGAAGTGCTGAATGCGCTCTGGCAGATCATGTGCCGTTTCGTTGAATTAGGCTTTGGTATGGATAGCCATAGTCTAGCCTGTGAACAAAACAGGAAACCGCCTCGCCCAGATTCCCATGATGTGCTAAACTTAGATAACCCCAAAGACTAGAAAGAAAGAGAGGCTCTTATGAGCATAGGTAATCCTGACTCTAAGACTCATCATATCAAGAAGGCCATAATCTATGCTCGCGTCTCCTCTGTAAAGCAGACCATCGTTGGAACGGGGCTAGAGTCTCAAATCACCCGCTGTGAAGCCTTTGCGAAAGCAAAAGGCTATGAGGTTATTCGATCTTTCAAAGATGATGTCTCCGGCGGTCTGGTCGAGCGTCCAGCCATGACAGAGATGCTGACCTTCCTGCGCTCTCATAAAAAGTCACCACATGTCGTCATTATTGATGACATCTCAAGGTTAGCACGCGGTTTAGAAGCCCATCTCCAGCTCCGCGCCTCCATCGCCAAAGCGGGCGGTGTCTTAGAAAGCCCCTCTGTAGAGTTCGGGGAAGATTCTGATAGTCAGCTTGTCGAAAACCTCTTGGCTGTGGTGTCTCAGCACCAAAGGCAAAAGAACGGTGAGCAAGTTCTCAATCGTATGAAAGCCCGCGTGATGAATGGTTATTGGGTCAAACGCGCACCTTTAGGCTATCGCTACGTTGCGGTCAGTGGACGCGGCAAAATGCTAGAACGTCATGAACCTATGGCTTCAATAGTGCAGGCGATATTTGAAGGGTATGCCTCTGGCCGATTTGAGAGCCGTGCAGAGATCATTCGCTATTTGAATACTGTGCCACACTTTCCGCGCGATGCGCGCGGTATCATCCGCTTCACGCGCATAAATGATATGCTTAAGCACCCGATATATGCAGGCATGGTTCATGCGCCAACTTGGGACATACCGCTACGTGACGGACAGCATAAAGACATAGTCTCAAAAGCTGTTTTCCAAGCCGTTCAAACCAAAATGACGCAAAAGCCTATTGTGCCTGCCAAGGCCAATACAGACGAAGAATTTGTCCTACGTGGGGCTGTGACCTGTTCTGATTGTGGCTGGAAGCTCACAAGCTGTTGGTCAAAAGGGGCCACTAAACGCTATGCTTACTACATCTGTCAAAACCGTGCTTGCGAGAGTCGCGGTAAATCAACCCCGCGTCATAAGCTAGAAGCACAAGTCGATGATTTCCTGCAAACACTCCAGCCTAGTCAGCTACTCGCCAAAGCGGGAATGGCGCTTTTTAAGCAAGCATGGGATTGTATGGAGACAAGCATTACCGAGCAGAAGAATAGCTACGCAGACAAGATAAAAGCCGCGCAAGATCAAATTGACGGTCTAATCGTGCGTCTTGTCGACACGGACAATCAAACGATCATCAAAGCCTTAGAAGGCAAGATCACGAAAACTGAACAAAATAAGATGGTTCTGGTTGAAAAGCGCGATGCAATAGGCGCAAAAAAGCGAGACTTTGATGCACAAGCTCGAACTGCTGTTTCGTTTCTTCTAAACCCTTATAATATTTGGAAAAATGGTGACTTCTACACGCGTCGCACTGTCTTGAAGTTGGCTTTCGGCGAGAATTTACACTTCCACCGCGAAACAGGGGCTCGAACTGTCGGCAGGCCGTATTTATTCCAAGTCATTCAAGACGTTAACGCCTCTTTAGAGGGTAAAATTGAGGACTTGGGTAAAATGGTGCGGCCGAGAGGGCTTAGCGCTTTCCATTAATTAAACAAATACAATGAGTTAAAAGGCTGCACAAGTCATTTGTGAGGCAAGGAGTCAGGTTTTTTGTTAGGCAAAACTATAACCATTAAGCAGAACTTTCATCTTTTCGAAGACAGCACTTCTTATATTTAACTCCACTGCCACAGTGACATTTGTCATTTCGCCCTAGTTTCACAGTTATCCGCCCCGTTACATTAGACAGCTTCGAAGGTTTTTTAGGCATTCTAGACAACTTTTTATCTAGTTCTTCACTTCGTTTCCAACGCCCTTTCAAAAACGAAACCGTATCAATAGGTTCTCCACTCCCAATTGTACCAGACAGGGCAAACCAGTGTTTTGCCTTTGTAGAGTATTTTCTTATTTCAGCATGATTAAGTAGATAATCTACTCGCTCTCGACTTGGAGTTTTGGATACATGATAGGTGATGCCTCCCTCTGGGCCGCCAACCGTAAGATCATGGACACGGTCGCTTTGCCGAGCTTGTCTCGCAAGTTGTTCTATACCTTTGTTTATCCCGTCAATTGAGGCCCCATCATATGACAACAACAAATACCCAAGTTCAACTACTCCTGGCTCTTCAAAACCTTCAAGAAAATCAATCATGTCGCCATATGGCGTTCCTTGGAACTCCGTAAGCACTCCTTTTGGAAGAGCTTCCGTTTCTCCACGCTCACGTCGAGATATAAAGGCCTTATCAACTTCCCATGCTATATCGTCATGGAGCATCATCATGGTGTATTTCGGGTCTTTGTGTAAATTGTAACTCAAGTGATATCCGAAGACGGCAAAATCATTATTTCCTGAGACTGTTTCATTATATTGAGTACGCTTGTTCAAATAATCTAGCATTCGAACTGGGTGCGTAAGAAACTCGGTGATTACATCAAGTAGGAATACATCCATGATGTATGGCGGATTGATCTTCTTCTTAGTTTTTGTTTTTAGGAATTGTCGGGTTTGAAAATATAACGATGGATAATGGTCAGCAATCGCGCAAATTGGAAACACCTCTACGATTTCATCAGGTAAGTTCAGTTCACTACCATCGTTTTTTTCAAGTCTAACGCCGCCATTCAATATTTCCGAAGCACACGAGAATGCTTGTTCATAAGCATTTTGAATCGCTTTTTTGAAGTCATCTTCAAGATGAGTGAAGCTTCCCTGTTGAGCTTTCAAGGTAAGTGTCTTTGATTTTGCCTGAACAATTATGAGGCGATCAATATAGACAACCAACACATCAATCTCGCCTACCGCTTTCTTACCTCGAAATATCTCGACGTTCTCAAACACATTGTTCGGCCCAAAAACTCTTCTCAACCGTTCAAGAATTTTTGTTTCTAGAAAAGCTCCACGATTACCCCTCGCTAAGGTTTTATATTTAGCGTCCTGCTGCATCCAAAAAAATGGGGAAACATATAGGCTTTCGCAAAGGGAATGAGATTGCAACAGGCAAACTTTATCGTCAGGGCACCTGATGAGAGGATGTGACTTCGCAAAATTATAGTCATCAACTGTTTGATATTGACTGTTGGATGGCATATTGCACGCCGTCGACGACAGTTTGCAGCGCATTATCCGGCACGGCCTCCGTCAGCTCCACATGTTCCACCCGCGCCATGGGCGAGAGTTGCGGGGCGTAGGTTTCGAGGCGTGGATCCAGCGTGTCCGCACAGAGCAGCAACGGCGCTTTCTTGGACGGCGGGACATTCATATCGGTGCGAACCGAACGGATATTTCCAATGAGTGTTTGCAACCATTCGAGTTCCGCGACGGCGTCTGCGTCAACCAACTCGTCGCCATAGGCCGGCCAATTCGCCGTGATGAGATGCCCGTCGCGATTGTCCGTGACTTTCGCCCAAAGGTCTTCGGTGATGAACGGCATGAAGGGGTGCAGCAGTTTTAGAATTTGATCGAGCACCCAAGCGAATGTGGAGCGGGTTTCGTCTTTTTCGCTGCCGTCTTCGCCGGAGAGAAGCGGTTTGGACAGCTCCAAATACCATGCGCAGAAAGTGTCCCATGTAAATTTATAGGCCGCATCCGCCGCGTCGTTGAAACGGTAGCTGTCGATACAGCGCGTCATTTCCATGGCCGCTTTGGCCGTTTCGGAAATAATCCATTTATTGACGGGCAGCGCGGCTGTGGACGGGTCAAAATCGGCCGCCGAGGCGCACCCATTCATCTGGCCAAAGCTGGCCGCAGACCAGAGCTTCGTCCCGAAATTACGATAGCCCGCGATACGGTCGACGGAGAGACGGATGTTCCGTCCCTGCCCAGCTTGACTCGCGAGGGTGAAGCGAAGTGCGTCCGCGCCGTAAGCCTCGAACCCATCGGGATAGGCTTTGCGGGTGGCCTTGGCGACTTGCGGGGCTTTGTCGGGATTCTTCAATCCACGTGTGCGTTTTTCGACCAAAATATCTGCCGTGACACCGTCAATTAAATCGAGCGGGTCGAGCGTATTACCGATGGATTTGGACATTTTCTTACCCGCTTCATCCAGGACCAGCGCATGAATATAGACGTCGTCAAATGGCACAACGCCCTCGCCGTTTTCGTCCTTCATAAAATGCAAACCCTGCATCATCATCCGCGCCACCCAGAAGAAGATAATATCAAATCCGGTGACGAGAACGGAGGTCGGGTAGAAGCGCTCAAGCTCTTCGGTGTTTTCCGGCCAACCGAGCGTCGAGAACGGCCAAAGGCCGGAGGAGAACCATGTGTCTAAGACGTCTGGGTCGCGCCGCAAAAGAAACTTTGTATTGTCAACTACATCATCGCCAGTTGGCTGATCTTCTGGGTCCGCTGCACGGATGTCATCAAGGACATGCTCAATACCTTCGTCATCTTTATACTCAACTTCATAAAAATGAAGAGCCTTGTCATATGCTTCTCTTGCAGTTTCAGCACAAAAAATATTTCCACGACGATCATACCAAGCCGGAATCTGATGTCCCCACCAGAGCTGCCGGGAGATGCACCACGGTTGGATGTTTTTCATCCAATGGTCATAGGTTTTCTTCCAGTTTTCAGGCACAAATTTGGTCGAGCCGTCATTGACCTTGGCCATGGCGTCTTCCGCCATTTTTTCTGCATCGACAAACCATTGATCCGTCAGCATCGGTTCAATCACAACACCCGAGCGGTCGCCAAACGGCTGTTCGATTTTCAGCTTTTCCGTCTCAGCCAGCAATCCAGCTTCGTCAAATTTCGCGACGACAAGTTTGCGGGCTTTAACGCTGAACAGGCCGTGAAACTCTTCGGGGATAATATCGAGCGGGAGGATATGCCCGCGATCATCCAAAATGGAAATTGGATCATGACCCGCCCGTTTGCCGACGTCGTAATCGTTGAAATCATGCGCAGGCGTAATTTTCACCGCGCCTGATCCCTTTTCCGGGTCGGCATAGTCATCGGCAATAATCGGCACGCGGCGACCCACGATGGGGAGGATGACGTCTTTCCCGAC
>JAUKWC010039809.1:0-13145 GCA_032356245.1 Endocladia muricata | reverse complement strand
TTAAAGCAATCCCTACCAGTTTCAGGATGACAAATATAAACTTCGCAGCGAATATTTCGGAAACAACCTGAACATATAAATTTCGATTTCTTGGTGTTCTTACAGAAAACACAGCGATATCGATAGGCCGCATTTGATGACATTCCGTCAGACAACAGACGTCTGCGCTTTGTTTGGGTTAGATGGACCCCAAACGCACTGTCAAAGTCCATGTTGTCATTCGGGGTTTCAGCTGCAGACCTCCTACGAGCCTGCGAACCTCCGTCCACGCCATTATCAATGATTCCATCTGCCAGTGGGCAGTAGAAATCGTTTGGAATCAACGCCCTACTCTTTCGGCATACCGAGTAAAGCTTCCACAGTTCAACGATGCAGGGAGCCAGTATAGAGGTGTTGACTCTCATCGCCCAACCTTTAACCTCGAACTTCTTTTCCAGCCCAAGGTCATCCTGACGACATCAGTTGTGCTTGTCAATCTGAGAGCATGTTCCATAGTAGTTCTCACATACTTTCAGAATGGCAATCTCAATGCTGTCCAGGTGAGGATTTCCGTCACGGGACCTCCACCTCTCACGGTATATGTTGTCACCCGCTGAGTTTGTCCCAGTAGAGCTGACGAAATAGCATCTGTCCAGGGCAACCCACATGAAAGCCATGAGTTTGGGCTTTCTAGTGACGATCGTGACGTAAGAAGCCTTGTCAGCTATTTCCAGTACGGAGAGGTAGTCACCAAGGTAACCCTTCATGGCTGTCTTGACAACACCAGTAAACTTCAGGCCATTGTCAAGAAGCACTTTAGCTATCTCAACCGACGCGAAGTACGAGTCAGCGCAGATAACTCTGTCCGTGTGGAACCATGGCTCAACCAGTCTCAGAAGTACGGAGGCTACATGATTATAGCTGCCCTCGTACCGTTGGTGGACATTGTCGTCTGCTGACACTGTCAGTTCGAGACAAATCATGATGCCACTGACACCGCAACAAGCTGACTTGAGTTCTCACCCACTCTCCGGCTTACGATCGATCGACACATAATGTGGAATGCCAATATAAATCGAGCTCCCCCATAGCCCGTACCACCTCGACGTACTCTCATCGACGCATATGCAGTAGGACGGCTTGACCTTTATGCCCCGATGATCATTAATTGCACCAACGAAACCCTCAACCAGGTTCCATCTCGGATCCATGGTCTCAGCGCTGCTTCTAGCTCCGGTAAGTGCAATGCAGGTACGGAGCTGCTCGAAGCAGTTACGAGGCATTATGTCTCCAAGACGCGCAGATGGCAAATGCTTGCTGCTCGTAGTGTTTCTCCACAATTTGCGACGATTGCTGAAATGGCATCTTGTCATCAGGACCAGAATCCCGAAAAAGCATAAAATTTCACCTTTGCTTGTGGTCTCGACATACTGGCTTTCCAGCTCCCTGTCTGTCCACACAACCGTGCGATTCAGGTGACGCTGCGGGAATATCCACATGAAGTAGTCGAATGGGGTCAATGATGCAGGGTACGAGCTCTCAGATACAATCTCGTCGATTGGGAGAATGACTTTCCAAGGCTCCGTGCAAATGAAGCCATTCATTTCCAGCATGACTTCGGCACGAGCCCACACTGTACCATTGACCGCAACGACCGGGCCAGAGGCATCTTCGCTTGTGCTCCTTGTGACATCGTGACCCTCTCCATCCATGAGTGTGACAAGGTCGATGCCAATACACGATTTGGAACTGCCTGATTCATTTCCCAATTGCTCGGAGGTTTGAGAAGCAATTAGAATTCCTGCTTCATCGTCGTTTTCAGGACCCTCTCCTGCTTTGATATTTGCCAGCCGCAGTGACATGAACTTGATACCATCGGCAAGCTCCCAGCTGATATTCACCTAAGTGACATTTCTGCGGTTGACCTTGGACTTCTTCACATCTCTGACGGTTCCAGATACTTTCTTGACCTTCCAGTTGGCACCATACATCCGCCGACACTTGGAGTCGGATGTTACAAGGCGAGCGCGACTATGAACTCGCGATCCAACGATGCGATGGGGGTCGGAAGTGGGAGACATGGTTTTTGAAAATTGAGGACTCTTCGGGATACTCGGTGGAATTCTCGCTCCTGCTGTCGGTGAAGTTGGACAGCTCTAGCCTGTCCGAACTGCCAACACTATGGGGCGTCGCGGGGGCAAAAAGAAGAAGTTAAAAAGATTCGCAATGATTTTATATTTCGACTTGAAAGTTGTCCTCATATGAAGGCAAATGTCCAGTAGACACTAGCTCACCGCACACGAAGCGCGTACAGTAGTACACTAAGCTCTCAAGGTAAACATCCTTCACGACAGTCAGTTGGCCTTTACACGCAAATATCGGAGGGACACCTCCACGTTCGCGCAGACGTTTAGAACTTAAGTCTACAGTATGAAGAGAGCACTGCGTTGAACCCTCTTCAACAAGACCTCAGAAACATACACCCCTTCTTTCGTGAAACGGAAATGTATACTGTACGTACCTTGTTCGGGAACGAACGCAGCACTTCCATTCCCTCGATATCGAATGGGTGAAGCGAAACTGTATATCAGAGAACCCTCTGTTGCCGTTTAACAGTAGACCAAGTGTTCCTGACAACTGCAGTACATTTACAACTTCACTCATTTTTATCGCGTCTCCCTGAGAAACCTTTTTTTTTACATTCTCGTTAATGCTTCTTTCCGGCCTGGTAGCTACTATATGCACCTTATTGCATCGCCTATATTTAAGCGATGCACTACTTTCCTTCCGCGCGGATGGATCTGGTGAATCTCTTATTGACGTGGGGGTTAGTGATTCAATTGTCAACGAAACTCGAGGTGGCTTTACAGGCTGCACAGAAGCTCCTACGGCGAACTCTGAGATTGCAGTCTCGGTCAATGGACATGTCTGGACAGGATTGGGGTGGCCACGCATGACAACGGGCATCAAGTCAGCTGTACCAACGCCAGGCTGTCCATTGATTGGTGAGGAATATATTCAAAAAGGAGACCAGTTGTCATCTTGTCAAGGGAAGTGGGACGAGAGGGATGTGCGATGTATACAATTCAACACGCAGCTGGCTTTTCGACAAATGTAATTGCAAGGCAGACGGAGAAACATCCATGCGGGAGAAACTGAAATGGCTTGTTTTTGTATAAGAACCCGCTTTTGGAATAGAAACGACAATGGCCTTTCTACTCGAACGGACGATGTTTGCGCATCTAGAGACAACAATGCGGACACACAGGACGCAGGATGTATGGGGAAGATGGACGCCCTCCAGAACAGGAATTCTGTGGTTACCGGATGTTGCTCAGCAGCGGCAGGACGGCACGCTTGAACATAAACATGACGGCGACGGTGAGGGTGTTGACCGTATTGGACGGCACTCGGGTAGGTGAGGATAGGGATGTGATTAATGTCAGCGCTGCTCTCGAACGACACCCTCACGCTGCGGGGAGTGAGTCGGGTACCATGGACAACTTTCCACCAGCACGATGCACGCTATGTATAGACTGCAGTCATTGATGAAGTTTCTATAGTGTCGAGGTAGATGGAGGTCGCAGGATTGGAAACTTTGCCGTGACCCTTTGTAAACACAACGGAAGAAAAGGATTTGAACCTAGCACCACTCTGCACTGCATGAGTGACAGAAGCTGTGAAGAGGTGTTGCTGGACTTGCGATGCGGGGTTGGTGTCAGATAGACAACGGCATGTGGCTGGTGGCGGGTTTGTGACAGGTGACATCACCAGATGAAGCGACTTGACTTAACGAGCAGCCCACTTGGGGGAGGCTGTTGCAGTACAGCAGAATCCGACCGCAGTCCCGAAAGGACTGCGATTTTTTGTGTGAAAGAAAATCCCACTGACCGAAGTGTGTTGCTTGTACTGTACTGACGTCGATTCCCGTGCAGAAGAAAAGAAAAGTCTGCTGCTCTGTTTCATCCTTTGTACTGTAAAGCCTGGGCACGGGACTGTTCAGTATACGGAAAGAACCTCGCTGATGCCCCCCGTTTGAAGCAGAAAAGGGGCACGTGTTCCAACCAGCTCGTCGGGCAAATAGAGACTCATACGCAGGACTGTACGGTGCTGTACTGTACTTGTACTGTACTGTGCATTCTTTTCGGGTATGAAATCGTGTACATACTGTAAGTGGCTGTGGATACAGTCCAGTCCGTCCTTCGGGGAGATGTTCTTCTTGCCGCTTCGCAACCCCCCCCCCCTTCCCGTATCCCTTCTCCCTTCTCCCTTCTCCCTTTCCGCATGCATCAGCGCTCCTCCCGCCGCGCCGTCCGCACCAGTTCCTCCACACCCATTACTCTCCCTCGCACCACCAACACCTTGCGCCGCCCATCCACCTTCACCTGCACCCCTCCCACCCGCACCACCGCCATTCCATCCTCCACCCGCCCCTCATCCACAACCTCCAACCCTTCCCTGCCCGCCACATCCCGCACCATCTCCCTCAGCCCCCTCCACGCTCCTTTCCCGCCCATCCCTGTCACACTCGTCCTTTCCTCCGCCCGCGAGTGCTCCTCCCGCACCTCCGTCTCTGCACGCCGCCCCGCAAACCCGTTTCGCACCAGTCCACGCGTGTCAGCCTTGGCCAACCGCGCACGCCTCCCCGCATTCCCCACCGTCTCCCTCGACGCATGCATCACAAACAGCACTGCCGCCAACCCCCCTCTCATATGAGTCTCGAGCTGCCGCGGGATCCAACTCTTCCACTCGGCGTACACTGCGCACGCCTCTGCCCACCCGCCCCCGCGCACAAACAACCACTCCCGCATCCACCCACACAACCCCTCAAACATCGGCCCCACCAGTGCCTTGCCCAGCAGTCGCCCCGACACCACTGCGCCCCACTCCGCCACCTCCTGCAGACACGCGGGCACCCCCTCCCCTACCTGCCCCACGTTCCCCCGCGCGCAATGCGCCTGCACGCGCGCCACCAGTTTGGGCGTCACGTGCCGCGCCAACGCCAACTGCAGCTTGCTCCTTGACAACACCGTTGCCCACGTCGTGACACCGCGCAACACCTCCTCCCCCTCCCCCCCTGCTGACCACTTGTCCAGGTCACGCCCAAGTCCCACGCGCACGCGCCCGAGCACCTCACCCAGCCCCCGCCGCCCGAGCACCGGCAACCACGGGTGCACCCACACGTGCACGGGCGGCTGTGCCCGCACCACCCCCGCTCCCACTCTCTCCGCCTCAGCACGTCGCACCAGCGCGGGGACCACCACGTCCTCCCCCAGCACCTGCCACACGCCCTCGGGCAACGACGCCGCGAGTATCGCCAGCACATCCGCCACCCACGCCCCGCCCACCGCGTCCCACCGCGGCGTGCCAAGCACGCGGCGCGCACATCGCAACACGCTCCCCCCACACACACGCACGTACGCCTCCTCACACAGCGTCGCGCGCGCCACTTGCAGCACGGCCGCGCAGTGTCGCGCACCGGCCTCACGCTGTCTCCTTCCCCCACCACTCCCCTCCAAGCACTCGCCCAACCGCTCCTCCACCCGCCCGCGCACCACCCGCTCAAGCGCCTTCTCCACTCCCCCACCCCCTGCTGCCCTCCCCTTCTTTCCCTGATCCGCCATTGCCCTCACCGCCTTCTCAAACTGCTCATCACCCACCAGTCCTCCTCCTCCTCCTCCTCCTCCTCCCACCCCCATCGCTTCCCGCAATGCCAGTGTGGCCGCAGTCACCCGACCCAATTCTTCACGCGCCACGCACAGCTCCTCCCTCGCCCTGCCTGCCTCATCGCGCGCCGTAGCGGCAATCAAGCGCTCCGTGGCCTCACGTCGCCGCGCCGTCTCCTCCTCTGCACGCGCCTTCCCGACCAACACCTGTATCTCGCGTACAATATCCGAGCCGACCACGGCCACACCCGCCACACCATCCGCACGCTCCTTCACCGCACCGCTCTGCAATCCCTTCCCCGCCCGATGTGTCCCATGCGCACGCCACGCATCGAAAGCAGCACCCTTTTTCCTCCACCGCTTCTTCTTCCCCGTCTGTTCCTCCCGCTCCTCCCTCTTCTCCCCCTTCCCCTTCTCTTCTGCCACCGACGAGATGACAGCCTTTTTCGCCGTTGCGCTTCGCCCTACCCCGCCCGCACCCAAACCCAGTCCCTGCGGGCGCGGGACGTGCTCGAGCGGGGCTGCAATACCCGTTCCCCGCGCCCCCAGACGCCCCTCAAAGCCGTACTTGGCCATGAGCTTGGAGGCAATGCCGCGCGTGTGGCGCTCCCACGCGCCAGGGGCACCGGCACGTGCGGCAACGGGGACGGGGGCGGAGGGAGGGAAGGCATGGCTCGGCGGAGCAGCAGGACGACGACGGCGCTTGCGCGACTTGGCGCCGCCAAAGGAAGGGGGGATGTCGACGAATGGCGGTGGGGGAAGGGAGTGGGACGAAGAGGAGGAGGAGGAGGAGGAGGGGTGAGCGCCAAGACCGGGGCGGGGAGGGGGAACAGGAGCAGGGGAGGAGGACGAGGAGGAGGAAGAAGTGGAGGAGGAGGGCGAGAGGGAGAAAGTGGACATGAGGAAGCGAGGAAGGATGGGTGGTGAGGGTGAGGGTGAGGGTGAGGGTGAGGGTGAGGGTGAGGGTGAGGGTGAGGGTGAAGGTGGTGGTGGTGGTGGAGGTGTTGTGATGAGGGAAGTTGGATGAGGATGTAGTGGGGGCCTGGGCAATTAAACGGAGTTGGAAAGGAAGGGGGTGCGCATGTGGAGGGAAAGAGAGGTGCACGGTGTAAGGATGCGGTGTTGTTTCTGTAAGGAACACGTGTGGAGTGGGTGGAGTGGGTGGAGTGAGTGGGATTAGAGCAAACGAGGATGAGCGGCAACAAGGATAGCGGTGCAGGGAGGGGGTTAGGTACTGTACGTGACGTGCTTGATGCGATGCCGTGGTGAGTGTTTCTGTGCACGTGAGTGAACATGCCCCCTCCAACATGTGTCACCTGGCAGCCTACCGCCTCCCGCCCCGTTCCTACTTTGTTCTTGTCCTCCAGTTCCCTTTCGCTCGTGTTGTGCCCATCCCCTGTCGTTGCACGCCCTCCGCCTCCTCCTCCTCCTCCTCCTCCTCTTCCTCCCCCACCTTCTCTCCTGGCCATTTCCGCTTGCAGGGCGGGCGAGGGAGTGATTCATGCGTTGCGCTGCAGGCAAGAGGCAAAGTGCAGGAGGGGTGTCTCGTGTCAAGTAGGCCTCCTGCAGTGTATTGATTCTATCTTTTTCGTTTCACACCCCCGCTGTGCAATACAACGCAGTGCAGTACTGCACAGGTGACAGTCGCTAGGAGTTGCGCAGCCTTTCAAACAACTGCGGCGTGGAAAGGTATCGGGCGATGACCTTGCTTCTATTCAGGGCGAGCCTCTTTCCATTCGGCACATATCCTGAGGACATTAGGCGACTCTGTACGTTGCTCTACTGGTGCACTGGATTCTAACCTGCGCTTTTGCACAGGCAACCCAGATCTATGCTTGTCGTAAAAATGCCTCGTGTAAGCCGACTTGCATGCTGCCCCGTCTTTCAGTTGGGCTCAGCGGTTTGCAGTTCCTAAAGGGACTCATGCATTGCGGTTTGGGGTTGTTGCATTACGTACAGAATGCAGCTAGCAGCTCAACATGCATCTGCTGCGGTAGTGCAGCAATGCACACTTGTGAAGAACGCGCATCTTGCGTACGAGCGTGCAAATAGTTAACATTGGGTATTTTGATGATGTATAATCTGACTCAAAATATCCTGTGAAAGTTTGGTAGCACATGTTCTTACCGCTCTAGCTAGCTAGAGGTTTCCCGAAAATTCGAGAAATACAGGGATTACGCCTTGACAATTGTGCAAGTTAAATCGTAGAATTCTGCAATACGTGTAACATCTGTAAAACATTGCAGATTTCTGCAATTCGGTTGTGACGATAATTGCAGAAAAGTGAGCCGTTAGAGAAAACCCGGCTGCTATCCCCCAGGGTAGAAAAAAGTTGTTTCGGGCGATAAAACATTTGTTTTTACCCACCCCATTCACCACAGACCACATCCTTCACATTCTTCGGTCAGACATTCACCGGAATGTCTGAAGTTACCCCCTCCTCCACAACCCCGTCTCTCGCTGAGGACGAAGGCACCGTCAAGTTCAAGGCAGGACGACAATCGCGCTTTTGGAATGCGGAGGATCTCGTTATAGTGCGAGAAGTTGCCGCTCCAAATGCGAACCCTGCGGCGTTTGGTGAAGCGCGACTCAAGCTCGAGAACGCAGCAGATAAGTTTAAACTGAATGCTACTGTCTGCAAGGAGTTTACCTGCGGAAGCGTGCGTGACCATTACAAGCGTATTTAGGAACAGTTTAACCGGCGAGACGGCTACGAGAAAAGTACGTACGGTATAGAAGGAAAGATGGAGGAGCTGGCTCAGCAGCTGGCGGGTATGAGGCAAGGGTAAGACAATCAATACGCATCCAAAGCTGCACAGATAGCGTCTCAACGCGAACGGGATGCCAAAAAGGACGGCATTGGAAAGGAGCTCGCGGCGTCTGAAAAAAAGAGGATGAAATATAGTGCAGAAAATGTGTCAGACAGCAAGGATGTGGTACTTCTGCCCAAGAGTAAATCAGTGCGAAGTGCTAGAACCGAGCAGCAGCTGCACAAAGCTGGTTTTAGTGCGACAATGCGTGACGCTAACCTCACCAAAGGCGATCCGGAGCGTGCACGTCTGCACTTCGAGCGAGAGCGAGCGGACGTTGACAGAGAAGGGCATGATAAAGAGTGTAATGAGCGACGTGAGGAGAGCGAAAAGATGCAAGAGCTCGAACTAGCTAAGTACAGAGCACTAAACGAGTCCCTGAAGAATAAGTAGGAATTGGGCCGCTGGTCACGACTAGCGGGAACTTCATTGAAGATAAGTATATCTCGAGCTGCATACATTGCCCAGATTTGGTTTGGGTGGAGCCCTCTGCGGGGCTGGGGACGAATTTCGCAATAAAACTTGCAAGCTCGCATTCGAGGACTTTGTCCTCACTCCCCATTCGCCTGCGCCCGACACCTGCATTCTGAAGCTGTAAACGTTTTCTTGTTCCTTGTAGCCACGAAAGTCGCCTAGAATGGGTGCGACGTAGCTGAAGTGGCATGAGATCTTGTTAGCTTGTAGGGAAGTGCGCATGTTGCAGAGGAGCGTTACCATAGTACAGAGAAATCCAACGGGACATTCCATCATCCTCATTTTGCACTTGAAACCCAACATCGAGAAGTTCAAATTCACGTCCCTTGACATCAACTCGACGTCAGTACGGGAGGAAGACCTGGCCTTGTCGAAATATTTCTCCTCCGCATTTGGATTACTTCCCTGATATGGAGTTTCCATAAATCACCTGGTACTGTACCCCAAACTTCCGTAGAGATAATAGCGCTGAATATCTATAACGGATAAGTCTCTAAATTGCTCAGGAAGACCGCTTCGTGTATACAGAGTCTAGCCGTGGCTACATCCTTCCACAAGTGCATACGGATGTATTATCATGGCCTCTGAGCTGCTGGCAGCTTGGAATTTTAGCGCATGCTTTCGTCTGTGTCCATCACATACCACAAGCTGCGTCTCATGGCTACCAGGACGAGCATTTCCAATTATAGTTCCATCGATAAAACCCACACGATTCTTAAAACCTTGTCTTTTTCTTTCAATTACCTTTGCAAACCTTTCGGCACGCTCCCAGATTTGAGTGGAATTTCTGTTTATAGTAATCAACCTAGCTCTTTTTTCCAGCAGATGTTGTATAGACTCCCAGAATGTCTCACATAAATGGAGAGCATGCTTGACGGAAAAAATACTCGGTGTCTTTCCATCCTGCACGCGCGGGGAGCGTCTGTGTTTCCGGAAATGGATGCGGACGTCCACTGAGTGCAGTACGAGGTCTAGTTACACCAGTGGTTTACTACACATTTCGCAGTTTCAGGTCTAGTGTTACTTCACCCGGACTTCCACCACGGGGACATCAGAGTCTAGTATTTCTAGAATCCTACTTCCGCCAAGTGGACGGCGGGGTCCAGTAATACTAGACTCGGACTTCCACCAAGTGGACATCCACGTCTAGTAATACTAGACTTCGAACTGCACTTTTCGAAGCTCCTGGTCTAGTAGTACTAACTGATATACTAGGAGCTGTGGAAGTCCGGGATGCAATTACATTGTGCAACGTACTGCGACTTGTGGAAGTCCATTCCTAGTTTTACTACTCTATCCGTGCACTTTTTGCAGTTACCAATGCAGAATTGCTGCATTCGGAACTGCGAAAACGGCAGATGCGCAGCGCAATTACTGAAACTAAACCGAACATTCAATGTGCGTGGTGAACGTCTGGTCTAGTTCGAGTACATTTCCGTAAAGCTACATGAAAAGTCCTTCCAGAGTGTTTGGACGTATCTACGTTTTCACCATCGTGCCCCACCATCGCCCCTACTCACTCGGCCTCTCCACCCCCGACAGCCCGCACTCCCCGCCTCGCATCGCATACCACACCTCTCGCCATTCTTCAACGACGCATCCCATCCTGCCCAAACCCTTCCCTCCCGTGCGAGTACCGTTTCGAATACGCGTTGCTTACCTGTGCACGCCGTCGCATCACTAGGAACAACCGTCCGTCAGTACTTTCTGTTGACGGAAGGGTGTCTTTGCAGATTTTACGAGTTCGCCTCCCGCGGCGCTGCGGTTTGAATATGGGCTGTGGTATGCTCTTCCGTTTGGCAGTTTCGCCGCCGTGCGTTGAAAAAACCGTAGACCGTACGAAATGTTGAAAATCTTTCAATTATCACTGCTTTTCGAAACCCACCTCTCGTTGCAGTAGCCGTCAGTGAGTGCATGATGAACTTCTGTCGACACAGCCAATACCGTGTGTGTGTGTCGAATGGCACGCCCCGTCTTTCCACCTCGACCACTCCTGCGTGCACCGGACGTGCACTAGATTTTGTAATCGCGAGGGTGCTCGCGAGTGGACCTACCGTCTTGTACTTAGTGAAAACAAAAAGACAGCTCCACCAGTGGGAAACATTTTACCTCTCCGTTCTCCCACTCCTCTCGCCAGCTCTTCTCGTTGCGGCCATCTTTACCAGCCCTCGATATGCGCTGCAAACGGCGGCACTGCGCCCGCTCGTCTTCCGACGCGTACCCTAATCCCCTTTCCAAACACGAGCAACACTGTCACTTCCGAACACACCGACCGGCCGGGCTCATCCCTACTTCTTCGCATGGTTCACCCACCCTAAAAGCAAGTAGCGCAATGTAACACAGAGTCTTGCTATTTCCACTCTTGTGGTGACCCCTCGCAGAGCGACGCACATCTCTTCGCGCATCCCGTGCAGCCTGACGTGCACCGACGAGTTTCTCAAGACCTCAAGGAAGATGTCATGGGTAGCGAGCCCGAGGGTATCATCTGGGACACCAAGACATCGGGGAACAACTCGTTGGAAGGTTGCATACAGATCTATACGGATAAATCGGCCAATACACTTAAGAAGGGCGCCCTCGTTGCGGATCCCGTGCATCTCAATCTCTTCAATTTCACTGCTGCTTTCCGCCGACGCTGCATAATGTCCCGGCACACCGTCCTTGACTATCTTCCTGTCCACCTCTTCCCCACCGTGGACGATAGAGACTTTGGCGTCCATCCACCTTCTTCCACTACTCGCGCACCAGACACCAGAACCTCCATACAATTCTCTGCCCAGCACTTTCTGCTATCGCCTCTGTATTAAAACTCTCTTGTAGGATTTTCATACTCGGATGGCTACCATCGTCTTTGGACATGTCACCCAGTCCTCACCAGTTACTGTTGCGACATACCCGAGGCGAAGGACATCATCGGCATACGATCAGACACAAAAACCAGGCAACCCTGCCACCGTTACGAAGTACCTTCAGATCTGCTCACTTCGTCGGCCTCATTCCCACCGCGCACCGCGCAGTCCACCATCCACCTTCGCAGAAAAGTGGCCGACCTCGAGGCCGATGTCGGTGCTCATGCATTGCTGGGCAGGCCAGCTCAGGCACGAGCTACTACCGCACAGGCACGACAAACCCTCGCCATTTCCTCCTTGCCGAGGTTGCCGTCCTTTCTGGAAACATGTCCTCTCCTTCCGTCCAATTCTCATCTCGACATGCAATCCATTTTCGGTTTCGAATCGCTGTACAACTTCCAGCTAGGCATCTCCAAGCTAGTCGAGATCTGCATATGTCTTTGGCTCGACTCCCCGGTCCTATTCACAGCGCAAACTTCCGCCGGCAACAGCCGGAAGCAGTTCAGAACCATCCACACAGCTCTCCTTCGCGGAGTCAACACGGTTCTGGCTGCCATACAGAGGGACGTCTACGTTCCCTACCTACACGTCGACTTCTCCGCCTCCAAAAAAGGCTGTCGCCTGAACGGACTCTACACGAATGAAGGAGTCCGTGGCATGCTGGAGGTCAAACCCTACAAGTCCGTTGCCATGGTCTTTCCAATTATCACAGGAATCGAAGACTGTTGTTGTGATGAAGCCGACTCCGCGCCCGTCGCATCTATTTGCGGTCAAAACTCAGACATTCTAATACTTAGGTCGAGACAGGGACTAGAGAAGCACCGTAGCTTTGCTGAGGCAAATAACCTACAGGACCGTGTCAATAAATTTCAAGCATTTATGCTCCACATTTTTGGGGGCCACCACCCGACCAAGGTCGAGATTCTCAAGTTTCATCTCCTTGCCCACCTTGCAGATGACATCCGCAACTTTGAAGGCCTACCACATCTAGATTCCGGTGTTTATGAACACGCTCACACTGCATTCAAGAAAGAATAATGTCGCACCTCCAGGCGAAGGCAACAGCCATGGACAAAAACGTCCGCCGAATCCAGCATTCCGAAAACCCGGCTCCCGTTCGAACGCAGCTCGGCTCCGCCTCTCGATCGTGTCGCCTCACAACCCCGCACAGGAACCTGAAAGACAGGCACCGACGGGCCTTGTCAGCGAAGGCTACAGAATGTACCTTCGCGAACTCGCTCACTTGAGAACTCCCGCCATGCCGCTTCTTGGAAACGAAGAAGGTCGCCTCACCGCTGCGATGCTACAATCACTGCGCGGAGAGGCTCCCGACATCTACATTGATCGTTTTGTCCAGCTTGGTGACT
>JAUKWC010039798.1:0-13146 GCA_032356245.1 Endocladia muricata | reverse complement strand
ACCGAAGCCGGCGGGGTGGGTGAAAAAAGCGAGTCCCTGACGGCGCGGGGTCAAGATGGGTACGGTGGATCGCTTACTGCTCGTCCTTTCCCGCTGCGCCGACCAAGCGATTGTCATCGGCGACGATATCGTCGTCACCGTCCTCGACGTGTCGTCGAACCAGGTCAGTATTGGCATCGATGCTCCCCAAGCGCTGTCGATCGATCGCCACGAAGTGCGCGAGCGCAAGCTCAAAGAAGCGGTGGCCGAAGTGACGGGCGACGCTTTGCCGCTGTCAATCGACGCGAGACATCGTTTGTAGTTGTCGCTGACTCGGCATGGTGATTGCCCGGTTCGTGGAAGGCATCAACTTGCGCGACAAAGGGCGTTATTAGCGTCACACCTCGCTCACGGAAGGGAGGCCGGGACGCGATGCCGATTCGCGCGCTGGGCATTGCCATGACAGCTCACGACATTCGGGTGCGTCGCACCTACGACAAGCGAGGGCGTCCGGCACGAGTCACCGAGACAATCTTCACCGTAGGCAGGACTGGTCCTGCGCTTGACGCTCGCCTCACAGACCTCGAAGCGGGCGGCCGTCTCAGCGGCGGTGGCGCCGTTGTCGATGGCGCGAACAACACGCCCTCGCAGAGTGGCGGAGCGCGGATCCACAAGAGATGACGGTGTGATCGGCGAGGAGCGACGTCGAAGAATGTCCGCCTGATCGCATCAACACGATGAGAATGCTTTAGCTGACCCACGAAGGACTGGGGCCGGCGCTGTGCCGGCTCCCGGAAAGCCCGCGAAATCTCGCTACACTCTCAGGGCGGGCACGATGGCCCGCCACCGATCCTCCCGTCGAACCTCCAGCGAACGCAGTTGGCGAGAACAAAGCACAGGAACTCTCGCCAGTCCGGGCTGCTTGCCGTCGAGCGCGCCTTGCACGAGACCTATCTGGCCATTGGCGACGGCGATCGCTCGCCGCTCGTCTGCATCGATGTCACCCCCGAACGGCTCGGCCCGGTGCTCGTCGGTCTCGGGCCTGCGGACGAGACGCACCTTGCGGTGCTTGCGCGTGCATGCGGCACGGCTAGCGAGGCGCTCTCGGTGTTCGAGCACGGCCCGTCCCGCCTGTACTGGCAGAATCCGCAGACGTCCGGGCTCCTGCGCTACCTAGTGCTCGCCTGCGTGCTGCTCGCTCGGCCCGAAGACGCCGCCGGCGATGGCACCGATGCAAGGAGGAACTTCCGGGCCAACCTCGGCAGGGTGTTCGGCCGGGTCGCGGCTCCTCCGATCGAGGGTCTGCCGGCGCTATGGAACGAGCTCGCCCGGTGGAGCACGGTCAAGGCCGCTGCCGACGGCAACGTCCGCCGGGTCGTGCTGTCGCTGAACGAGAGCGTAAGAGGAGGCACCTATGCCTGGCGCCATCTTGGGACGACCTACCGGATGACGCTGCCGTCGTGGAGGGACGAAGGGAAGTTCGAGACCCTGCTGAGGCGGAATCCGGCTCTGTTCGAGGGGGCCCATCCCGCAGACCTTGCCCGGGAGCTTCCGGGAATGCTCCTCGGCGCGGCCCGCTTCTCCCGCCCGTTCCGCGAAGCGGCCGAGAGCTTCGTCGAGCTGCACGAGCGCCGGGCGAGCCTTCTCGGCCACCACCGGTTCTGGCACGTGTTCGAGGCGACCGTCGCACGCGTGCGGGTCGTACCTGGAGGGGCGCTGCGCGAGGCGCGACATCGCATGCGGCTGCTGCTGGGCCAGGACGTGCTCGTGGAGCTCCTCTCCGGTGCGACAGGGTCCGCTGAGCGCTTGGCGGCGGATCATGCCGTGGCGCTGCTGCGGGGCCGCATGGATGGAGCGCGCCCAGGCGCATTCTCCGCGAGGCTCCGCACCATGGCCGATGTCGGTGCGTTCGCCTTCCGGCGCACGGGGCTCGGTACGGGGGAGGTGGAGCCGTTGGAGGAGACGCCGGACGACGGTCCCGCATGGCTGCTGCTGGCCGACTCGCACCGCACGCGTGCACAGGCGCTCGGCGTGGCGCTCCGGCAGGCTAGTGCCGGGTGGTGGCTCTCCGAGCCTGTCGATGCCGGCACCGCCGCAGCCTTGGCCGCCGCCGTGGGACTGGAGTCCGGCCATCTTGCCCGCGAGCCCGCCGAGCGCATCCAGTTGGAGGACGGCCTGAGGATCGGCACTCGGAACTGGCTGGGGCTGCCGGAGTTTCTTCCGGCGGCGAGGGCCGGTACCGACGCGGACGTGTCCGTCGAACAGGAGGACATCCGCTTCGTGCGGGAGGGCGATCTGTGGCGGCTGCGGGCCGATGCGCCCATCGAGGGCGAGCGGACCGTCACCGTGGAGGAGAGGGACGGCACCGGCCACGCGGCGATCGCGGTCCGAGGCAAGATCCGTTTCTTGACGGAGGCCGTTCCGCACACGCAGCTCGGAGCGCCCTCGGACGATGGCCGCTGGGAATCCGGAAACGGCACGAGAGCCGGTACCGACGCGGCCGCGTCGGCGCCGGACGCGCCGGTACCGGACGTGCAGCCCTACCTTCCCGAGCCGTCCCTGGGGAACGATCCGTTTGCGCGCCTGCTGGAGGCGATATATGCGGGCGGGCGCTCGGGCTGGAGCGAAGGGGCGCTGCTCGGACTCCTGAGGCGCTCGCCCGCCGCGATCGGACGTTCCGGGTTCGGCTTGCTCGCCGCGCTTGAAGAGGCGGGGTGGCTGGTGTCGGCACGCACGGTCGGCTGGCGCGCTCGCCGCTGGTGGCTCGCCGAGCCCGCGTTGTCCAGCCCGGACGGCGATCCGCTGCTCTCCGTCCTGCGTGGCTCTGCGCCGCAGGCGATTCGGCGCCGGTTCGCGGGCACAGCGCGCGCGCTCGGCGGCCGTGTGCTCGAGATCCGGCACGGCACCCTCTCGTGCCCGCCGACGCTCGCCGCCATCGGGGTCGAGCGCGACGCGCTCGCCAAGGAGACCGGCTGGCACGTCGAGCCGCCCTCTCCATGGCCCGCCGGCTCCGCGCCGCACTGCTGGATCCCCTCCCGCGACGACGGCACCAAGCACGAGCCCGTCGCATCCTGGAACTGGACGACTGCCCGGTTCGACGGCTCGCCGAACGGCGCCAGCAGCAGCACCGCGGCAACGGCCACGACGATCGAAAGGCTTCGCCGCGAACGGGGAGACCGGCACGATCTCTACCGCGTGCGCGGCGGTCCGGACGACCCGCGGGAGTTGCTGACCGCGGATCGGTCGGTTGCCATGACCGAGGCCTACCGGATGGCGAGGTTGCCGTTTCTGGAGAGGGTCGAGGGTCGGCTCGCCGCGCCCTCGGACGATGCACGGCTGCCGCTCTCGGTCGCCCGCTGCCTGCGCCGCTTGCACCCGTTCGGCGCGTCCGGGCCCAGCGACCTCCGCGGGCGCTGTCGGTATTCGTACCCCGCAGGTGCGGCCATCGAGGCCGCGCTGGTAGGCATCTACGGTCGGTGTTTCATCAGCGGACTGCAGGGAGAGCCTTCCAAACTGGATCCCCTGGCGTCGGCGGCGGCCGGGCGGGTGCTCGCCCGGCGAGGCATCCGCGTCGGCGATCCGGCTCACTCCTTAATCGCCGCTGCGCTCGCGCCGGCGCGGCCTCGGTCCCGATAGGCGAGGATGAACGCGTCCCGCGCGCTCACCGTGCCGATGGAACCTGGCTTCGCGCTGGTGCACGTGCTGCGCGCGCACCGGCACGAGTGGTCCGGAGAGATATGCACCTCGCCCGAGCACTGGAACTGCGGGGCTCCCGTGGCGTTCCGCCGCCAGCACTGCGCTGCCGGACGAAGCTCCTGCCCGGATCTGTGCGCGTTCCGCAACCAGAGGCCGAGCCTTCGCGTGCAGACGCCGCCTCTCGTCGAGTGGCTAGGCGGAGCGGACAGATCGCTTGAGAACCAAGTGCTGTTTCTGCTCTCCCCATCGCGCCGCCGAGAGCCATCCGGAACTCTCTTCGTACAGGGCGCCTACCGAATTGGCAAGGCGTTCGTGCCGGACGGGAAGCAAGTCATCGTCGAGCCTGACGGCGACGACTGGACGCGTTTCCCGCCCTTCGCCGTACCCGTCGAGCATCCGCCGTGGGACGCAGACGCTGCCAAGCCCAGCGCGGTCTGCGAGGCGACGGCCCGCCGCTGGATCGACGCAGCCCGAGAGGCTGGCCGCCGGATAGATCCGGCCGCTGGCTGGACGCAGCAGATGCGCGACCGCCTCGAGCGGTTCTGCAACGACAAGTCATCCATGATCGATCTCGCCAAGGAGCTTACCGGCAACGGAGCGCTTGACGGTCTGGACTGCGTGGTCTACCGGGAAAGCGTGCCGACGGACATCCCGACGGACATCCCGACGGACATCCCGACGGACATCCCGACGGACATCCCGACGGACATCCCGACGGACATCCCGGCGGAAGACCCAGAGCCCGGGCCTGCGATTAGGACCAGCAAGACCGGGACCGCCACTGCGGTAGCGGCCTCGCCGACGACCGCGGTCCCGGCACCGCCGGTGCAAGCGCCGCCCCCCGAAGATGCACCGGAGGGCCTCGCCGACGAGCCGCCCACCGAGGCGCCGCCTGCAACCGAAGTGCTTCCGCCGCCTTGGAGCACTGTCCGCCGCGCCGTAGGCCGCGAAATCGGCCCGAGGGAGCTCCGGGAAAGTTTGCGGGCCGCCGCCCTCGTGCTTGGTGTCGACGCTGACGATCTGACCCAGATAGACGCGTTTGCCCGCGCCGGCGAGATCGTCTGGCTGCGGGGCGCGGGCGCGGAGCGTGCGCTGCGCGCTTACGCCAACGTCGTCGCGGGAGGGGCCGTCCACGAATCGCCCGTTGGGGCAGCAGCGCTGGACGTCGACGATCTGTGGCGTGATCCGTCGACGCGGACCTCTACCGGGCTGGCCCGGGCGTGGACGCTCGCCGCGGACCGGCCGGAGCTGGCCGTGCTAGTCAACCTGCGCACGATCGACGCAGGCGTCATGCACCCGTGGCTGGCTACGCTGGTCGGCGCGCTGCGCCAAACCGGACGGCCGACGAACCTCATCGTGGTCGCCACCTCGGCCGAAACGCCTACTGGCATGCCTAGAATGCGCTCGCCGGAGAGATGGATCGTCCCGATCGAGCCGTCGACGACCGTCGCGGCAACGCGTCCGGCCGCAGCGATGCTGGCTGCGGCCGGGGCCGCCGGGCTGGAGCGCGCCCTCGCGTCGAGCACAACCATGCTTGCCGACGCCTGGACGAGCACTGTGCCTGAAGAAATGCAGGCCCACTGGTCGGACCGAATTCTGGAGCGCGACGGCGCCGATCTTGAGCGCGTCGTCCGCGCGACGGCGCTGCTGGCAGCGAGAAGCGCGACTATCGCGCCTGCAGGTGCGCTGAACGAGGCACTTGCGTGGCTCGACGCCTCGACGGCGCGGGAACGGGCCGCGCTGCCTGGAGGGCTTGGGACAGGCTACCGCCGTCTCGCCACCGAACCGTCCGACGAGGAAAGCTGAAATGATCGATCCACTGGGCGGGCTGGAGCGGATCCGCAAGTTCATCGTGTCCTACCTGGACACCGCGTACCGGATCGACGATCCGCACGTGGCCGAGCGCCGACGGAGCCTTCTGGCCGTCGCCGGAAATCTGGTGGCAGAGCCCTACATCGAACCGGTACCCCGGTACGAGCGCGCGGTGTCCCGACTCGAAGACCTGCTTCGCGAGGACGATGCCGTTCTGCCCCCCACGCCTCGATTTGGTCCCGAGGCCCGCCTGGCCTTCGTGGAGCTCGCGCTCTCGGGGCTCTTCGACGGAAAAGACGTGAATGCGGCACCGCCTGGAAGCGCGCGCCGACGCAGCACGTACCGGCCCTACACGCACCAGATGAAGATGCTCGAGCGCGGCACGCGCCCTGGGCATCCCGGCATCGTGACCTCGGGCACCGGCTCGGGCAAGACCGAGTCGTTCATGCTGCCGATCCTCGCCTCGCTCTGCGCGGAAGCGGTTCGGTGGCCGGCGCCGATGGCCGGCAAGAGCTATCCGGCCGACCGATGGTACGAGGAGGACGGGGCCGAGTTTCGCCCGCAGCGCGGCGCGGAGCCGGACGGCAGGCCGAAGGCTATGCGCGCGCTGATCCTCTACCCGATGAACGCGCTAGTCGAGGACCAGATGACCCGGCTGCGCAAGACGCTCGACTCCGAGGAGGCGCGCAAGGTCATGGACGAGCGCCTGAACGGCAACCGGCTGTTCTTCGGGCGCTACACCAGTGCAACCCCGACGAGCGCGGGGCGTGCCGCAGAGCTGCCGGAGGCGCTGCGCAATGCTGCCGCCATGCAGGCGGACGCGCGCACGCACGATGCGCGCGCCGCGAAAGCGGCTGCTACGGCCGACGAGCCCGCGCCTGCTCCGACGCGCTTTCTCTTCCCGTCGCTGGGCGGCTCCGAGCTCGTTTCGCGACGGGACATGCGGGAGACCCCGCCGGACCTGCTCGTCACGAACGTCTCGATGCTCTCGACCATGCTGGTGCGCCGGATCGAGTCGCCGCTATTCAAGGACACACGGGATTGGCTCCGCAGCGACGACGAGGCCTGCTTCTACCTCGTGCTCGACGAGCTTCACCTACTGCGCGGATCCAGCGGCACGGAGGTGGCGGGACTGCTGCGCACCCTCTTCCACCGGCTCGGTCTGTCTGACCCGGCGCACGCTCACAAGCTGCGCATTCTCGCGTCGAGCGCATCGTTGCCTGTCGATGAGAACGGCGACAGCGGCGAAATTCCGGAGAGCCTTCGCTACCTGCACGACTTCTTCGGCACCTACGGCACCCGCGCAAGCGCTGGCGCACCGGGCTTCGAGCACCCGGACGCCTGGCGCAAAGCCATCGTGGCGGGCCAGCCCGTGAACGAGCCCGTCGCAGGGCCGGCGACGCTCGACCCGGCGCCGTTCGCTCACCTGTACCGCGATTTGCTGGACCGGCTCGATAGCGATCTGGTGGCCGACGTGCGCAGCGCGGACCTTCTAGACGAGGAGGCGCTCCGGCAGGCCGCGCGCGCGATGGAGCTGCCCGCAGACGCGACGCCCGCCGAGCTGATGCCGCGGCTCGTTGCAGCGATCTCAGGCCGGCTCGTACATGCTTGCATTCCTACCAACGATCGCGATCGGGGCGCCACGGCACCGCGAGCGCAAGCCGCGAGCAGCCTCGCCGAGACGCTCTTCGGCGACGCGCCGGATGCCGGCGAGGCGCTGCGCGGACTGCTCGTGGTGCGCGGGCTCGCTGACCGGCTCGCTCGGCTGTACGGCATCGAGTACTCGTCCGACGATCTTGCAAGTGTGCGCGTGCACGCCTTCTTCCGGAGCCTGGAAGGTCTCTTTGCGGTACCGGTCACCGCCGTCAGCGAGCCGCTCCGCTGGGAAGGCCTCACGATCGAGCGAGGCACGACGCGCCATCCCTGCGGCGACGGCCGGTCGCGGCGCCTGTTCGAACTCCTCTACTGCGAGGCCTGCGGGGAGCTCTTCGTCGGCGGCCGCCGCGACCCGGGGGAGTTCTGCGAGGAGCTTTCTGGAACGTCGCCCGATCTGGACGCCCTTCCGGAGATGGCGCGTGAGGGCCGCTTCGACACGCTCTCGTCGCGTGACTACGCGCTCTTCTGGCCGCAAGCCCACGACTGCCACCCCGAACAGTACGACCGGTGGGAGCCGCTGTTTCTCGACACGGCCAACAGCCTGCTGATTCCCGAACACCTGGGAGCGGCTGGGGCCGCGAGCGTCGCGGGCTTCGGGTACCGGGCCCCGCCAGACAGCGCAGAGGCGCCGGGATCGGCGATGGCGCGGGAGTGCCCGAAATGCACGACTGACTACTCGGCCCGTCCCAAGGGCCGCGGAGCCAGGTCTCCGATCCGGAGCTTCCGCACCGGGTTCACGAAAACCTCCCAGCTGCTCGCCACAGAGCTGTTCGACTTCCTTCACGTCTGCGCCGGGCCGGCCGCCTCCAGCGGCTCTTCGCGTGCCGGAACAACACCTAAGTCGGTCGTCTTCTCCGACAGCAGGCAGGACGCTGCCCGGTCGGCGCTCGAGATCGAGCGCCGCCACCACCAAGACACCTACCGCCAGCTGGTAGTCGAGGTGCTGCGGGAGAACGCGAAGCGGGCACGAGGCCGGCCCTCGAAGGACGAGCTGCTGGCGCAGATCCAGAAGGCGCCCAGCTCCGGGGACCCGGATGTGGTGGGCCTGCTTTCTCGCCTGACCGACGAGCTTCGGGAAGTGTCCTCGGCAGGTTTCGACCCGGACGTCGTACACCTCGCGACCACGATGGAGGCGGACTCCGAGAGAACCGCTCCCGGGGCACTGCTCGCACGGGACATTGAGCTCGGCATGCATCCGGTCGACGAGGTGGGGGACGCTCTCGTGCAGGACCGTCACTGGCGGGATTGGCTGACCGCTGGGGACAGTCCACAAGGCCCGCCGCAGTGGCCTGCCGAAGTTGCCTTCCCCTCGGCCGCCAATGGTGCCCGCAGTAAGATACGCGTCGGACAGACCCGCCTCATCCACGACTCGGTGTGCAGCAAGAACTACTTCGCTCTCGAGGAGACGGGGATCGGCTATCTCACCGTCGGCGACGAGGTACTGGATGCCTACCTAAGGGTGCTGGCGGACTGCTACCTAGTGCGCGGGAACCGCTACTTCGACGAAACGAGAGCCAACATCGACCGGGCGGCACAGGCACCTGGGCGAGCGAAGAGATTTGCGGCGGCTTCTACCAGACTCTCCGGCGGGCCCGGCGTCGGCGAAGCCGCCCTCCAGTCGGCGCTGGACCGGCTGGCGGCTCTCGGCCATGCCCACGGCATGATCGACCTGTCGGCCACCAGAATCAGGCTCGTCCCCCCGGAACACGGCTGTCTCAGGTGCCCGCGCTGCGCACGGGTGCACCTGCACCGCGGCACCGGCGTGTGCACCCGCTGCCGCGACCCCTTGCCCGTGGACCCGACCAACACGGCCAAGAAGCTCGGCGAGGACCACTTCCTCGCGCGCCGGATCCTTCGACGCGAGCGGGATGGCATCCGCGCGTTCCGACTCAGGTGCGCCGAACTAACCGGCCAGACCGGCGAGCAGGCCGACCGCCTGCGCGCCTTCAAGGGGATATTTATGGACCGGCCCGGCGATTCGCTGCCGGGCCTTCGCAGGCGCACCGAGGAGATCGATCTGCTTTCGGTGACGACCACCATGGAGGTGGGCATCGACATCGGAGACCTCCAGTCGGTCTACCAGGCGAACATGCCGCCCCAGCGCTTCAACTACCAGCAGCGGGTCGGGCGCGCGGGACGCCGGGGCAAAGCGTTCTCGATGGTCATCACGCTGTGTCGCAGCCGGAGCCACGACCTTCACTACTTTCGCGACCCCGGAGCGATAACGGGCGACCCTCCGCCTTCGCCGTTCCTTGCGGTCGAGGAGCCGGACATCTCTCTGAGGCTGCTGCGCAAGGGGTGGCTTGTGCGGGCGTTCGCTGCTTTGAGAAACGAGGATGAAGAGGCGGGCAGAACGTTCCCGGAGGTCGCGCCGGCCGATATCCACGGCGAGTTTCCTTCCGCCGCGACGTACTTCGATTCTGCGGCGGACTGGCCGCGCCGGCTCGAGGGCGCGCTGCAGGCGAGCACGCGCTTCGCGGATAGCCTCGCCGGCGCGCTGGCTGAGGCACGCCCCGAGAACGGGGCGTCCCTGCGCGCGCACTGCACCGCAGACTCCCTGCTGGCCAGTATTGAGGAGCTGCGAGAGCAAGGGGAGACGAGTCCACACGGGCTCGGCCGGTTCCTGGCCGAGCGAGGGCTCTTGCCCCTGTTCGGCATGCCGACGAACGTGCGGCCCCTCTACGTCGGCACACGCCTGGAGGGAGGAAGCAAAACTGTCTTCGACACCATCGACCGCGAGGCGGATCTTGCGGTGTTCGAGTTCGGTCCGGGACGCAGCATCGTGCGCGACAAGCGGCGTCACGTCGCGATCGGCTTCACACCGATACAGCTTCCGCCACGCGGGCGACAGCGCAACGCGCATGCGCAGGACGCTGACTGGCGCGTATCGTCCGTCCACGTGGCCAACTGTCCTGCCTGTGGCGCCGTCCGCACGCAGGATCGCGTCCCAAGCGCCCCTGTCGGCTGCATCTGCGGAGGAGCGATCCCAGTCGAGCGCTTCGTGCAGCACGACGATCCGGCCGGCTACACGACCCTCTTCGAACCGGCTTCCGTCGACGAGTTCGAGGCGTTCGGAAACCAGCGCCGGTCTATCGCCATCGAGACGCGTCGGGTCGTCGCCCGGGACGTGGCCGAGCCGAACCTCGGCTTGGACTTCGCTGGCGAAGCCGACGTCCTGCGCCTGAACGGCGGATCGGTCGACGACGCCGGTGCAGAAGCGCCCTTCGCGGTAACCCCCTCTGACTCGAGATGGGTACAGACGGCAGACGGCGGACGGTGGACCCTACGCCACGAAGCCATCGACGAGAGCAGTGGAGCCGGCTTCAGGCGCTCTTCAGGCGCGCGACCCGAGCTCGTCCGGCTCGTATCGACGAAGCGCACCGACGCGCTGATCGCGTATCCGAGGAGCGTGCCCAGCGAGCTCGATTTGTCGCGCAGCGACACCGGATCCTGGCGAACCGGCGTCCGGGCAGCGGCCATCAGCGCCACGCAGCTGCTGATCCAGCGGGCGGCACTTCACCTGGACGTCGGCCCCGAGGAGTTCGAGACGTTGGAGCCAAGCAACCGCGGCGGGCTGCCAGCAATGCAGATTGCTGACTTTCTCGGCAACGGGGCGGGGTTTACCAGGAAGCTTGCTGACGACGGCGGACGCCTTCTCGTCGACATGGTCCGCTCGATGGCGCTCGATCCGTTTGCGGACCCGCTTGTAGCGAAATGGATGGAAGAGGAGCATCGGCTTGCCTGCTCGAACGCCTGCTACCGATGCCTGGAGCGCTACGGCAACCGGTCCTATCACGGCCTGCTCGACTGGCGGTTAGGACTCTCCTACCTGCGGCTACTTGTGGACTCGAACTGGCGAGCGGGTCTGGACGGTGACTGGACATCCAGTCCCTACACAGTCGACTGGCCGAGGCTGGCCAGAACGGTTGCCAACGGCATCATCAATCTTAGTCCTGGAAAGCGTGATCCGGGCGCTCCACTTGGTGACCTGGACCTGCCGTGCGTCGTGGAAAAAGACCGCCGGTTCGTCGTACTGCATCCGTTCTGGCGAAACGTGCCAGGTCTGCCAGACGGGTTCAGAGCGGAGACCGTTAAAGTGAACACTTTCGAAGGCTCGCGGCGTCTGACGAGAGCGGTTGCCAGACGCGGTTCCGGTCAGTAGAGCCAGTGCATCCTGTTGTGGTACGAGAACGCTGACATGAGAGGGATTCGACCTTTCTCAGACGAGCGTCTAGCCCGAAGCTGCGTCTTCTGCGGATCGGGGGTAGCTAGCACGCGCGACCACTGTCCTTCGAAGGTCTTGCTCGATGAGCCGTATCCGGAGAACCTGCCGGTCGTTCCGGCGTGCTCGCCTTGCAATTTGGGCTTCTCAGCCGACGAGGAGTATTTGAGCTGTCTAATCGGTTGCGTGCTGTCCGGCTCGACTCGCCCAGAAGATCAGCGTCGGCCTAAGGTCGCGGCCATCCTGTCGCGATCGCCGGCACTGCGCGCGTCCATCGAGCGAGCCTCGACTCTTCGAGACGACAGGCGGGTCTGGTTCCCCAACGAGGCTCGGATTCGGTCTGTGCTGCTCAAGCTCGCACGTGGTCATGTGGCGTTCGAACTTGCCGAGCCACGGATCGACAAGCCAGTCTGGTTCAAATGGAGTTCGCTACAGCTGCTCGATTCTACGTCTTTGGAAGCGTTCGAGCAGCACGGCGATGATGCGGCTCCAGGCATCTTGCCGGAACTGGGCAGTCGCGCCATGCAGCGGATGCTGACGGGGGAGGGTTTCGACGACAGCTGGATCGACGCCCAAAAGGGCCTGTACCGCTACCGCGTCTTCCATGAGCCGCGCGTATCCGTAAGTCTTGTGATCCACGAGTACCTCGGTTGTCATGTGGCGTGGTCGGACGCCTGATCGATCAGGCTGGACTTCCGGAATTCTCCGAGAAATTCTAACTACAACCAGTCTTCGCTGAGCTCCGACTGGTCTTATCTTGACTTGAGTACCCGCTTGCTACCCATTGGTAGTACGCCTCGACGTCGTAGTGGGCTTGACCAAGCAAGTTTGCCATCTCGTCCGTGAGGCGGCAGCGAAGCGCATCATCGCTATCGAGCAATCTATCCACCCACTGGATGTTCGGGACACGTTCGATCAGATTGACAGCAGCCTCGCTTTCACTCTGCGGCACGGCTACTCCGGAGGAGGCGAGTCCGGCAGGATCGACGGCAGGCTGATGTACGCCTCGGCATGAGAAGGCCAGCGCCAGCATATCCATTCCACCTGAGCGGGAGCCGATCTGGTAACCGCAGCTCGTATCGAGCAGTTCCAGTGTGAACGGCGGGTCGAAGTTCAGAAGCCCCAGAAGCCACTTGCCGATCGACGCACCGAACGCAAGTTCGAACTTCAGTATGGAATCTTCGTCTACCTCACCTTGCGCCATACGCTCGATGTCATTGAGGTCCATTCCCAATGCCGTCTCCACAGCGTTCGCCACGCTATCGTGTTCCAGCATGTTGTTGATGGTGCTCTCGAAGAACCTCCTCCGCGATTCCGCATCCGTTCTGGGGAGACTCGGATGCCTTGCTCTCGTCGTAAGAAATAGAAGCCAGCGTTCATTCGAAGGCCGCCTGCTGCGCTGCAGATCGAGAAGCTGCGTGAGAGCAGTGTAGTATCCAGACAGTGGTGGCTCGTCGGCAACGGAGTCGCAGAGATCAATGTTGATCACATCGAAAGGTGCCAGCTCGGAAGCACGTAGGCGACCGATCGAATCCTCGTCGGCGATCGTCTCGAAGGCGTCGGGAACGACCGTTGATTTGAGGTTCACTACACCCGCAAGCGCGCCCACTTCGTTCCTGGAGACGTTCAGGCTGGTACGCGACTCCTGATCGTCGTCATGCACGAATCCGAGATACTGCAGCTTAGCGCCAGCCTTGCTGCATGGTAACTACTCAGGTTCCGTCGCTTGACGTGGCGCTGGACAGGTTCGACGGCTCGCGATAGCGTCCGCCCATGGACTC
>JAUKWC010039787.1:0-13149 GCA_032356245.1 Endocladia muricata | reverse complement strand
TGTACTCCGGTAGATATTGATACCGGAGACACCCAGCAATAGCATCCAGACGGTTGGTGACCCTCCTGGCAGACACATTCCGTTTTATGCCGGCCAAGTACCTTGTGGTAAGCTCCGGTACTCGCGCAGAGCCACCAATGTCGCACGCGGTGCTGATCATGCTTTCGCAAAACGACTTAACCGAGCTTGTTAGAGCTTGAATGACGCTGTTTTCATTCCTGTCGCACCCACGAAATGGAGATACCACGGAAGCCGCAGGGATGCTTTCGAAGTTGCGCTAGTAGCACTGAGCAGGCCCACCACAAGGTGCCCCGTTGTAGAATGCTGCAATGCCAGGTGGCTCATTTTATTGATGCTCTTCTGATCAGATCGAAGCATCTTTATGCGACTCCCTTCGTCAGCTCTTCTCGCCACCTCTTCGGGTTCCAGCCGCCGGAGTCCATTCATACAGGTCCGCCGAGCTCCAAATGACTCTTGCGGAGCCGATGAACGAAGTCAGGGCGCTGGACCAAGAGATTGATGGTCTGATGACAAGGGTCAGCGACCACAAAGAAATGCTACGGCAGACCGATCAAGAGCATCTTCAGGTGCGGCTGACGACTGAGGAAACGCTTTACGAGTTCCTGCGACTGCAAGCCAAATTCCAAGATGTCAAGCAGGGGAACGGCAGCCTCAACGTGGCTGGCGGGACTTCTGGCCGCACCCAGCAGGCCACACCGCGCGCCGAAACTGGACGCCGGCAGAGTCGCGGACGTATGACACGAGTGGATGCGAAGTACATTGGTGTCGCCTACGTCATCGAGAAGCAGAGTCTGCAATGTTGCCACCGCGAAACTACTGAGCTGGACCCAACAAGTTCTGTTTTAGTCCGGAGCTGGGTGCGTCGCAGTGCGCCGTGCGCGCCGAGGACCTTTCGGCGGATGGCCCGGAGGGTGTTGTGCCGATTCTGCTGACGGTTCTTTCCAATTCTAAGGAATACTGTACGCGTTCCTACTACGATGAGGCGACGGCTTCGATTGTGATGGTGCGTGCAGATCTTGGCACCGGGAACTGGTCTTTCTTATTGTTCGGACGCCGAATCCCGCTGCGAGTGCGAAAAGGCTGTTTGAACAGGCTTTGCTTTATGTGCAAGGATGAAGCAGCCAATTTCTGAGGTGGTAAGCGCGACGAAGAGAAACGCTAGGTACAAGCGGCTCCCATGCGTTGGGTATTTCTTCTTGATGTCGCGGAAGGACACGTTCGTATCGGACGTCGAGCGGGCGAAACGATCCTCTCAGGCAATTCGAGATGTGGGGCTGATGACTTTAGAAGGGGAGCACAGGATTACTGACTTCTCAGCGTGTCGACTCAGGAAGGTCGAGGATCTAGAATACATTCATCACTCTGCACCGAAGTACGGGTTTGATCTTAAAGAGGCTGGTGTCGTTTTTGGAAACTTTCTGGGGAGACATATTCTTTGCCAGCTCCAAGGTTACCATGATCAACAGAATGGGATGTCCGCGTACGGGTCCATCATGCAACTCATACGCCTGAATGCCTAGCTGGCAACAGTGGTATCAAGCCTGCACCATGCTGAGGGCCGTGGCGGCCAGCGCCAAGGTCTTCCAGCCCAACGTTTGTCAAGCTCCTGCCCTTGGCAATCGAGCAGATACTCTGCCGCGTTTGTAGCGATTTATGCCGCAATGTTCCGTGAGAGATGTTTTGGTATGGTCGTACTATTCGGTGGGCGTTGTTTGCGTGGGCAAATGAGGGGATGGGACGTTCTGTTGAGAAGGATGGCGGGAAGTGGAAAGCAGACGCCCCTCGAGTGGTCACTAACGTGGTGCAGATGGGATCAGAGAACAAATTTGATGCGGTACTACGGAAGATGTGGTTTTCGGACAATATCTCCCGTACGCTTGGCGGTGTTTTCGATTGCTACATTGCACGTGCAGACTCAAGCGAGGGACCGTATGAACTTTACTATGGCGCGACTAGCCTGTCACGGATTCCCGCCCCAACTTCGGATTCTCCCCCGCGGGCTGTTTTTGAAGCACGGTAAGAGTAACTATCAACGGACAGAAGAGGGAGAAGGAAGAAAACCGTACTTGTGTGTTTGTAGCTCACTAAACAGGTTTTAGTTTTCTCGTGTGTTTAATTCTAGTGCAGAGAGAATGGCGTGTCGGTTGGAGAGGAGGGTTCAGATAGAACGCGCCGTGTATCAGGGTCTCCGCAGAACCCATTTATGTAGGAGAAATGGTAGAGCCGGTGGAGCGGAGGAGTAACAGGGGGGATGTGCAAATTTTGACCGCATCACGTGAAGTGTCTCGATGATAGCAGAGGCTTTGCACAGGCCAAAATAGCAAATAGTAGTTGCTCGACGCCCTCGTCGCTGAATTTCTATGACCGGGACGCAGCTTTCCGTACGATTCATATTCTCATGTCTAGACTACCGCAAAGAAACTCCTTGCAGGGTGTCATGAACGACATCGATTGGTGCTATGCAATCCATGTACCGAACACAGGCCTACTCAGTAGGTTCCAGTGACTCACGGTAATGCATATGGAAGACAGACAGAAGGTAGGCCACCCATACAGTGTTTGTGTGTTTTCTTTATCGCCAGCGGCCAGGAGCACAAAGCTGAATCGCTGCCGTTTCGTCGGACCCGAATGTCATTGGACTCGACGCGATGCGAAAACATATCATTCAGCGCGTTTATGCAAATAACAGCTTATTTGCATAAACACGCTGAATGACATGTTTCCGCATTGCGCCGAGTCCAATGACATTCAGGTCGCAATCATAGTCGATGATGGGAGGACAGAAGCAGCCGAGAACTTCACCACTTTTGCCGATAGTGCTTTGGAGATTCTCACATGAGTGGACCGAATGTTGCCGAACAAGCTCGGCTCGGACAAGTTCCAGCAGCAGAGCGGTGCCCTGGTCATCCAGCTGGACAAGAAGGTCAATGCAGGTGTCGAGAGCTTCTACGCTTAGTGATTGGAGCATCCCGGCGGTAGGGCTGCCTTCTTCGTCCCCGAGAGGCGGCATGGCGAGGGTTCCCAAGTGAGCGAACTCGCGGAGGTACATTCTGAAGCCTTCCGTGACAAGGCGCACTCCACACCTGTCGCTTTGATTCCTGTGCGGGCTCGTGACGTGACGCGATTGCTATGCGGAGCTGACTTGAGCTCGAACGACAGCAACGTTTTCTGAGTGCTGGACTCGGCGGACGGTTTTGTCCGTGGCTGTTGCCCTTCGTCGGGAGGTCGGCCGGTAGTATTTCCTGAGGAGAGTGTGAACCTAATCATGACCACCGGCATCTAAATGGTATAGGTCTCCCAAGTTGCTGATGTTGTTCGAAAGTTGTGCGAGGAGATGAAACTTGAGGGTCTTCAGCCTGCCCGGGTCGTGGTCCCGCAAGGAGATGTGTAGCGTAAATGCTATAACTTTATCGCCACGGCCCTTCAGGTTTTGAATCTCGATGAAGCTCCAGTGCTTCTCTAGTCCCTGTCTCGGGCTGAGTACTAGAATGCCTGAGTACTGAGCGCAAGTAGATGCGAGGGATGCGGAGTCAGCTTCATCTCGGCAACGGTCCATCACTCCCGGGATAATTGGAGAGACCATGTCAACGGACTTGTAGCGTTCGGCCTCCAGCATGCCGCGGACTCCTTCATTTGTGTAGAATCAGTTCAGGTGACTGCGTTCTTTGGAGATGGAGAAGTCGACTTGTACGCCGGGAACGTACAAGTATCTCTGAATGACAGTCAGTACTGTGTTTACTCCGGGAAGGAGAGCACTGCGGATGGTTCTTGAAAGCCTCCCCCTGTTCTCAGCGGAAGTTTGCCCAGTGAATAGGACGGGGGAGCCGAGCCTCAGAAATGTGCACATCTTGATTAGCTCGGAGATGCCGAGGTGGAATTTGTGCAGCGGTTCCGAACCGAAAACAGATTGCCTGTCGGGATGAGAATTGGACGGAAGCAGGGGGCATGCTTCTAGGAAGGATCACTACCTCCGCACGGAGGAGGTGGTTAGGGTTTGTTGCGCCTGTGCGGTGGCAGCTCGTCCCTGAGCCGGCCTGCCCATCAATGCGTGAGCAGCGGCGTCGGCCTCGAGGTCAGGCATTTTTCTGCGAAGCTGGATGGGGGAATGCAGGGTGCGCGGCGAGAATGAGGAGGACGAAGTAAGAAGATTTGAATGTACTCCGCGACGGGGGCAGGGTTGGCTGGTTTTTGTGCCCAATGAAGTGCCGATGTTGTCCTTCGCCTCGGGTATGCCGCAACAGTAGCTCGTGAGGACTGGGCGACACTTCCAGAGACGATGGTATGCATTTGAACCTATGAAGCCTACGACGGCTTTTTCATACAGATGCGCTAGCAGAGAGTGCAGGGCGGAGTGTAGTATGGAGGTTTTGGCGTCTGATGCGCGAGTAGTCGAAGAAGGTGGAACGACGTAAATGTCTCTGTCATCCACGGTGGGGAAGAGGTTAACGGGAAGATAGCCAACGACGGTGTGCCGGGACATCATGTAACGTCGACGAAATGCGGCAGTCAAGTTGAGGAGAGTGAGATGCACGGGATAGGCGACGAGGTCACTGTTCTTAAGCGTAAAGGCGGATTTACCCGTATAGATCTGTATGCAACCTACGAGCGAGTAGGTCCCCGACGCCCTGGTGCGCCATATGACACCCTCGAGCTCGCTACCTATGAAATCTTCCTTGAGGTCTTGACAAACTCGTCGGAGCACGTCGGTCTGCAGGGGATGCGCTAAGAGATACGTGTCGCTCTGCAGGGTGTCACCACAGTGGCGGAAGTACCAAGCCTCTGTGTTGGCTTACACCATTTGCTTTCGCAGTATCTCGACAGGGTCCCAGAAGGAGGCAGCCAAGAAGGATATACCGCTATGGTCCCAAACACGAGTTGCGGAGAAGCCTCGATGGTGAAGCTCTTTCTCAACAACAGCAAGGGTGAGGGAGCGACACTCTTGTGAGGAGCGAGTGTGGTCGCCAAACCGCGCGAGAGAGAAGTCAGGATCCCCCTGAATAGAGCTGATCGCGTCAACCGTGCGTGGGCCAGCAGTACTCTCTACTTCGGCAAGAGAAACTGCGATTTATTGTATGAGTAGGTCGATCTGACTTGTGGTCGGTTCTGCATCAGGGTCTCGCAGGAATGGGAGTAATGGAAGCAGAGGCTCCAGACAGTCATGAGAAGTGACGTTGTGATCGTAGTGGACAGAAGGTTCTAGGACGCGGAAACCTTTTGGAGAAATAGGGACGAACTCGGCCGGTCGGTGTCTCCGGAAGTGACACTGTTGCTCGTGTTTAGAAAGGGAATACGCGTTTCAAGACGAGTACACGCAGCACCGAAGTTTGCAGGGCATATTGAGGGCTGGCAAAGATGGCTGCAAGGAGAAAGGCTGGCGGGAGGAGTGGGGTCACGGAGAGGCAGGACGTTTTCCACATGTGGAGCTGTCTTCTTGATTGCACTGAGTACAAGACGGTACGTCCGCTCACGAGCACTCCTGCGTTTACGAAACGCAGTACAGGTCTCGTGCTCGCGGGAGTGGTCAAAGTAGACGACGGGGTCTGCCATTCGACACACACACACGCTATTGACTGTGTCGACAAGAGAGCATCATGCCATCACTGACAGCTACTACAACGAGATGTGTGAGTCGAGAGGCAGTGATACAGTAATATCTCTAATCGAAAGATTTTCAAAATTTCGTCCGGTCCTGGGTAGTTTCGACGCACGACGGGGAAACTATTGGATGCAAGAACCTGGCACAAGCCCTATTTAAACCGCAGATACCCTGGACGCCATCTTGTCAAATCTGTAAAGGTACCCTGCCGTCAATAGAAAGTACTGAGCAACGGTTTTTCCTTGTAATTCGACAGCGTGCACAGGTAAGCAGGGCAAACTCGAAAGGGTACTCGCACGGGCGCCAAGGATTTGGGCAGGACGCGAGACTTCGTTGAAGAGTGACGAGATGTGTGGTGTGCGATGCGATGCGATGCGGGGAGTGCAGGCTGTCGGAGGTTGAGAGGGTGAGGGAGTGCGGGTGGTGTTGGAGTGTGGTGTACAAACTAGAAGGGAAGGTGAGGGGGATGGGTGGCGCCGTTGAAAAGTGGCGAGACGTGTGAGGTGCGATGCAATGCAGAGAATGTGGGTCATTGGGGGTGGAGAGGGTGGGGGAGTAGGGGTGATGGTGGGGCATCATGGTGAAAACGTAGGTCCGTCCAAATACTCTTCCACGACTATCCACATAACGGTACGGAAATGTACTAGAACGAGACCAGACGTTCACAGCGCGGAGTGAGCGTTCGGTTTAGTTTCCCTAATTGCGATGCGCAGATGTACTCGTTGCAGCTCCGAAGGCCGGAACACTGCACTTGGATCTGCGAAAAAGTGCAGTTGTCGAGCAGCAAAACTAGAGATGGACTTCCACACGTCGCAGTACGCTGCGCAGTATAACCGCATCCTGGAATTCCACTGGCCGCAGTGTATCAGGTACGATTCCTAGACCAAGAGTTTCGAAAACTGCAGTCCGAAGTCTAGTAATACTACACCAGTACGTCCACTTCGTGCAAGTCGCAGTCTAAAAGTACTAGACCGGGACTTCCACTTGGTGGAAGGCCGGGTCTAGTTATGCTAGACTTGGACGTCCACATGGTGGAAGTCCGTGTGTAGTGGTACTAGACCTGGAACTGCGAAATGTGTCGTAAACCACGTGTATTAGATGCCCTCGTACTGCACTCAGTCGACGTCCGCATCTACTTCCGGAAACACAGACGCCTACGCAGCTGAACATCATCGACTATGATTCTCGCTCTCCTGGAGCCTCATATGACGCATGAAGTGCTAAGCGGTCCTCCGTGCAGTAGCGCGCAGTCGTTTGGAAGGCAGTAGAGATTATGGAGGTGCCAAGGTAAGCCTATCCGCGTGAGATGGGCCACAGGTCGTCTTGCGCCATTGAGATATGTAAGGTGATATGCCAAATTACAGGTCATTGTATGACTTTGCGGTATGAGCTGGATGGTTTACTACGGAGTGAACTACGATTAGTGGATGCAAATAGTGACTGGATGAGGCAGTTCAAAAAAAGTTTTTTTTTGAAGGGGGCATCTATGCGAAAAACCGTCGTACCACACGGACTGGACGTTTCGGAATGCCATGAATTTCAGCATTCTATGGCTTCCTGAAAAGTATAACATGGCTGGAAGGGGTACTCGGCCACTGCAGCTGGTAAATATGCGCAGCGATTTTCATATACTCTGACGAAAATGCTGGCCGACATCGTCATCGGCTAATATGTTTAGCTTGACAAGAACTATGGGGCCACTCATACCGCAATAACGTGGATTTAGCATCCACGGTCCGACTCCCCATCCAACGAAACAAAACGCGAATCATAGGCGGGAATCCAGCTCACCCTTAGCCCGTAATATCTTGAAATGCACTCATCGATGAATATGCATGGAGACAGCTTGAAGTTTGTGGGGCTATGATCATTAACTACATTAGCGACATCTACAGGCAGGTTCGTTCTCGGGTTCGTAGTCTCAGCGCTACTACTTGGGCCGGTAAATGCAATAAAAGTGCGGATCTGTTCGAAACAGTTCGAGACATGGTATCTCTGGAACGAGCAGATGTGATAAACTTCCTACTCTTGATGATACACGACGACGTATAAATACTCATAAGCTTCTACCTTCTCGTCGAGACTGAAACTACGAAAAAATGTGACTTTCGACTGTAGATTGTTCTTTGTAAGTACCCATTATCTAATTCTCTATTATTGCACAAAACACCACGGTTCAGAGGAACCTGCAGAACCACCTACGTAAATTACTCATGGGAAGTCACTGAAGCAAAGTAGGAGCTCTCAGAGAAATCCTCGTTTATCGCAGCACTGACCTGCATAAGGATCCCGAAAACGAGGGCAATCATTTTCAAGCTGACCTCGGCGCAGTTTTGCACTGTACTACTCACCTCCACGACCGGTCCGCATGCATCTTCGCCGGTAATTCTCGTGCCATTACGATTTTCTTGATCCATAGGTGTGACGGGGTCGACGTCAACATCCTACAAAGACCTACCCAACGGAATCTACAGGTGCTCAGATCTCTGAAGAGCACTCTGGGTTCCTCTCCCAGCGCGTTTTTGGGACTCTCTTTTGCTTTCGTGTTTCTCATTTGCAGTGACATGACCTTGAAATCGTTAGAAAGCTCCTAGCTAACATGGACATCATTGATACTTCTGCTGTTGGTCATGGACGTACTGACGTCTCTGACGGTCCTTGAGACTTGTATGGCTTTCGAATTGGCACAATGCACCCGTAAACATCTGAAGCCAGACTTTTTAAGCCGAGCGCGAGTATGAAGTCGCGATCACCTGATGAGACTGTGGTTGGAAGTTGGAGACAGAGTTTTGGAAACGTTAGGACTTTGCGGGACATTCAGTAGAATTATTGCTTGTGCAGTTGATAGACCTGCATAGCTCTATGTTATTCGATCTGTCTGCTCTGTGTGGTATCTCTTTGGCAGGAAGGAAGAGCTTGTAACAATATCTAATGATTAACCGTTTTGGGTTGAGACTTGGCCGCATAGGAAACCAGACCTCCAAAAGACACTGCTACATCCTCGGAAGTAGATTTTATGAGGCCGCTCGTATGTCGGAAAAACGCTTTGATAAGGATCTTCCGTCTTGTTTTCGAGTCTAGACCTTAACATAGGCGCACATGCCCCTACGTCCTTCCGACGGGAGCACGAACTAGGGGTAAAGACGATAGTCGTCACTACTTGCTCGAGAGAGAGTCACCAATGTAGCGATAAAGCTCTAATGTTCAGTGATGTTCGTCTTACCAACGGGGCACCAACGCACGACATTCAAGTACATGACCTTCAATCTCTCTAGATTTTTTCCTTCTCTATCCACGACCATTTCTTTTGACCCTTCCTCCTCTTTCCTTCTTGATTCAATCCAATGAGAATTGATCTATTACAACCAAGATCTGGGAGTTCTGTAATGCCGTCTCATCTTAAAGCATAACATGCGCAAGTGGATCGTTTCACATTGCAAGCTATTACTAGTTATATCTTACTCTTCAAAATTTCTGAGTACGGGAACGGTCTTGCATTATCATAATATTGATATTTGTCAGACGTATATTTACAAATTATCTTTGCGTTTTTGTTCCCTCATTCTTTGACTTCCAACCAGTTCACGAGACACGAACTAGGCGTGATGGCAGAAATTACAAACACCCACACCCTTCCAGTAGTCGCGTAACTTTTGAATCGCGGATGCGTATTTCACTCAATACCTCTAATCTAACGTCTGGCCGGTGCAACGGCACAGTGTTGTCACTGTGAAGTCCTGCCCACTTCAACTCCACTGCACATACATGACCAGCATAATGATCACTCTTGCTGGTTGACAACGCACAAGAATCAATCCTCCACAATCAGGTGTTTTTTCAAGCAATTTGCTAATACTCTCCAACTCCACCCATCCCCAACCCCCTAATCCCCTAATCCTATAGAAAACATGTATTTCCCTTTTCCCCGAACCCCCTAAACCTCAGCCATTGACCTCAAAGTACAGGGTTCTGACATGAACCATCCACAAGGGTTCACATTCCAAAAACAGGGTTCATTTTGCACAGTAATGTACCATTTCGATTTTCTTTGAGCTCATTGTTATCAACCAATGAAATTAGTTCCCTGCCTCTATACTGCAGATGTATTGTAAGCACACCTAACCAAGTCTTGTTTTCAAACAATGCCTCCTTCAGGGATGACGTTCATTCGCTTAAGTACTAAAAAACACGCTTTACAAATATCTGAGGTCACGAAGTTTTCTCAAATTTGGCAGACTATTTGGGCTCAACGGAAATAAATTTTTACAACTGGAGCTGGTTCGCATGACGGTGGACAGTGCTGTCAACTGCATACGTCGACGAAGTACCTCTTCTCATGTCCCAATAATTCTCCGCGCCAGGTAAAACACCAACTCTCTCGCCGAGGCCGCACCGCAACGGGTTGCACGAGGTCGAAGAACCATTTGTGGGGTTTGCTCGCAACTTCTCGATCCGGCCAGGCGGGCGTCCTGTTTGCGTTTTATCTCGTCAAGGTAGCAGTGGCTTCGCCGCATGCTTTTGAGACCTCTAATCAGGAATTCTGTTCGTCTTTATTAGATGGTCATATAGAGTGATTGTCCGGACCGATTAAGTCCGTAATGCATCGTGCTTGGCCCTCTAAACCGTTTTGAAGCCATCGATACTTTCTGAAGCGTTTGAAAGTCGCATCTTACTCCCAAATTTGTAACGAACAGGCACAATTTGTTGCAGTGTACTTACAATCTCAGCGGACGACCTCGGTTACCATTCTCCTTATCATGCAGAACAATTCAATGTCAAAGAACTCTCGCCTTCCTTACTCTGCATGGAAGAAGCATCGCGCCTCGAATGGACTTATTTACCTTTCACATCCAGGGACAGGTGAGGTGAAATGGCTTTGGTCCCGTCACCAGGACCCAAAAACCAAGAGCTACTACTTGGCGAACACTGTCACTGGCGAAAGGCAGTGGGTAACTGCTGAGAATGCCCATCTCTCTCCGGCAACGTCTCAGTCCACTGCATCGTCCGAAACTTCGGATGCTGCTCTCGGAGCGAAACCTACGAACCCATTCTCTAATATCCCCAAGAGCCCCGGTAAGGCGGACGCGCCTGTGCTGAAGCAACTGGCCTCACACTCGAAGTCATCGTACCGAGAAATTGCCGCCCCGAGGTCTCTCGGGCTTACAGCGGACGAAGTGCTCATGTTGGTTCCCGAGACTGGGAGACGATATATTTTTAACAAGAAGACAAAGAACTCACGATGGCTTCCTAACCGCAAGCCTGACACTATTCCGGTGGAGGTTTCTAGCAAAGGTGTTTTCGGTCACAGTAGAAACAAGAATGCCCCACGTTTTGTTCACGACAGATCTCGGGAAGATACGGCGCTAGACAACATTGGAGGCGCAGATGTTCACCACGAAGCTTCTCAGTCTATGTTGCATTCGCTGCCGACACTTTCGCCGAAGATTTCTGGTGAAGTATCTCGCGACTATGATTCACCAACGCAACGACACATCGTGCATTCAAATTTCCCGGTAGGATCCTCTGCCAAATCCCCTCAAAGTAATATGGGTGTGAAGATGCCAAGGTTCAGCGCTGAAGAAGCAGCTCGAATTATTCAAGCGAGTCTGCGTTTTGAATTGTCTCGACGCGCAGACATTTTGAATAAGCTTCGTGTCCTAACAAGTGTGTTTGAAGGTGTTGAAAATATCACGACTGCCGGAAAATATGACATGATGGAAATGCGGGATGTAGCGGACAGTTCAACAAATTCTGAGGAGAAGAATGATGCAGCACAGCGACTACTAGAACTTGGAGAATATTTGACTCAGCAAATGTTGAAGGTGGATGATGTCGTAAGTGCTGGAAATCAATTAGTGCGTGCAAAACGAAAGCAAACAGTGAATGTAATATTAGGTTTGACGGATGAGATAGACGTCCTGAGGAAGCGATTAAAGATTTTGTAACATTTGTGGGACGGACGTGGCTGAGTGTGGATATGCCACTGGAGGATGTGCCTAAACGCACTACTATACAGTAGTGCTGTTCTCCATAGTTAGACACCAGTCTACCTTTCGGCACTTGATTCTTGGTCACTCACCTCAAAACTACCACCCCGCGACTGAGCTGGTGGGGGTGCGAAGAAATTAACAGCCAGACACATGCCGTGAGTAAACCACGACCGTAGCAGTTTCTGAAATACTGCGGATGGAAATAGATGACTTGGACCCCTGAGGTTGTTTCAACCATTGAGAATTACTTCGCACTGAGTACTTCAGGGGTCGGATCAACAACTACATTAACGCCTGCGCCGACCGTTCTGGATATATTTCCTCGACTTGATGTTACTGGAACACATCATTTGCTTCGAGGCGTGCCCCTCTTCCTGACAGCAAAATTTCGGCACCGCGGTAATGCGGAAATTTTCGTTGACATGACTTCTATAATCAATGCCATCAACCTACAAATACACATTTCAACACATCTCAGTTCCAGAAAATCTGCAGTTTGCCCAGAGATAGGCACGCGAGAATAACCTCGTTGATCAAGAATCTTTTTAATGTCCGTCGCGTCCGATTTGCAATGCTCCGCCCTTGCAAAAACCCAGTAGACCCAACAACAAGCGTCTCTCAGTAATGAGAACGAGGATTAGGAACAAACATACAAGCTATTTCGACTACCCTGTGCTTTCCCCAGCCCTCATGTGATTCTTGGTCCAGATACTTCCGGGTCAACTAGGCTAGACGTGTACTGCCCAAACTGACCGCTTACGGAATACTCTAAAGTGCAACTCCCAAATGAAAAGAGAAGTTCCAACATCACTCGTACATTGCTCGATATCAATACATGGGTTCGTCGTAAAAGCCAAAAGTGCAAATAACCAAAGCGCACATCACAAACCTGGCGAAGTTACAAGCTCTGGATGCTTCTGATACCTACTCATTGGTATCGCTACCAGCAGTCATTTCTCCAATAAATAAGATGTCCTGATCGGTTCCGAACGCGAATCGAGCTTCCTCCAAAGTTTGAGCCGCGATCACGCACGTTTCCTTCCGCGCCGCAGGATCTTTGACAAGGAACTTGTCCGTACTTGGATGGTAGGCGTAAATCAGGATGTAATGGCCAAGGAACCCTGTTGGAGCGCGTCCAGAGAAGTGCGACCGGGTTTGAACACTCTGTCCATCGCAGAACAAGCAGTTGAGCAACCGCTTGTCGATGAGAACCAAAACTAGGTTTCTTGCATTTTGCACAGCTGCTCGAATCTCTGACAGAAGCACTGATCTCTGAACAACGTTCACACCAAGGCGGTCAGCGTTGGAGAACAAACCATTCACTCGTTTAGTATCCGCAACGAGCTGCTTCCTGTAAAAGTCTTGCTTGCGATATTCTGGGCGTACACCTTTCGTGATCGTGTAGTACGTAGCTTTCAAACGATACCCACGAAAGAGATATGCAATATCGATGCTCCATATGCTATCCGTAGCGCAAGCCTTATACAAATCCCAGAATGACGCCTAGAGCGTTATGAAAACGATTTAGAGTTAGATTGCGCT
>JAUKWC010039765.1:0-13166 GCA_032356245.1 Endocladia muricata | reverse complement strand
AGAGACCGGGTCGTCGCTCTCGATAGAAGTGCGGAACTTCCTGGCAGGGTTGCGAGGCTTGCTCTTCAGAGCGGCAATTTCCTTGATCGCCATTGAGGCCTCGTCGTCTGCTGCGATGACAAAGTCTAGGAAGGCCGACATGTGGAACTTCGTGAGGTCAAACTTCACGTTCACCTCGGATGAGGAGATAACGGCGATGAAGGCAGGCAAGCACACGCCGTATGTCCCGGGCCGTCTGAGTTCAGTCGGGGCCATGGGTACAGTGCGATGAGAACCGAAAGAGGGAATGAAGCCCAGGAATGATGGGGATGCAAGGAGGGAGGAGCAGAGCGTCGCAAGCGAAGCAAGGAGAACCACGTGCATCGAAGTACAGGGAGGAGAGATGAGGACAAAGCAAGGAAAGTAGAGAGGACCACGTCGATATATTGGTATCGCAAGGTTGTGAGGTATCGTGCTGCGGGAGCAAGTGTGTGCCCTTTGTATTCCGGATAGGGATGGCAGCAGCCAAGAATACGACTTAATCCCACACGCTCACATTTCTGTTCCGTAATAGCAGTTTCGGACAGTGGCGTCCCCTTCCGGAAACTCGGAAAAATAAGTGGATTATTTAGGGTGCGGGGGCGTGCCACTAGTGATAGGCGCTGAGATCTACACATGTGAAAAAACATGAGCAGGTGGATACGCCAAATTGAGCCTAAAAAACTACATCCATCTGCCCATCTATTTTGACGGGTGCAGATCTCAGCCCATGTCACTAGTGACACTCCACCGATCTTTTAAACTACATACTTTACAAACGTGAAATACAGCTATTGCGGCCTGCTCAAAATTGCTTCTTTTTGGGCGCGACGATAGTTGCCGCCAACCGTGCCCGTTTAACCTTTCCTGGCCTTCGCGTCCGTACCCCTCCAGTGCTACCACTTTCTTCTTTCAGTCTTTCTATTCCCTACTGTCACCCGTGCACTCTGCCCCGCACACGGATTTTTTTCTCGTCTTCTCCGCCTTCACATTATAAAATCCCTCCTCCTGCATTCCCATTGTTGATCATTTCTCGCGAGTGGCGTACTTCCGAAATGACCTACAAACTTCTCATCACGACCTCTACCGGCGACTAGCTCACCTCGACCACGGAGCCGCAGCCGAGGGTACAGACGGAGCGGGAATCGCAGCCAGCGGCGACAGGGTAGGAGTCTCGGGCCGAGGCGGGCGTGCAGCCCTCTCCATCACAGTCGCCACCATGCAAACACTGGGGCCAGGATGCCTCAGGCCAGGCGCACCCTTCGTCCGACCGCTCTCAAGCACCAGAGAGCTTGGACAGTGACGACTCCGTTATGTTTGCCGTGGAGGTCGAGGAGCAGCCGGTGTCGTGTCGGACTCACTCGAGGTCCGATTACGAGTCCACTGAGGTCTACGTATATGTTGCGCAGACCATACAGCCGCAGCACGTTCTTCTCGAAAGCAACGGCGCCACCATCGATGGCCTCGAGGCCAGCATGGTTGAGCCCGTCTACCAGTACGACCTTGGCGTCATGTCGGTCATAGTCCGACGTAGCGAAAATCTCTCGCTACCAGATATCGCTGACGAGACCGTCAAGTACTGCACGGTGTTGCGCGAAGGTGTGAAGTATGCTATGGTGGACGGCCTTCATCGCGGTTAAGCTATCCTTAGCCTGAAAGAGGGAAAGAACGCCACGGAATGGACGCGCGGGCGCCTCCGCGTGCGTCTTATACGCCAAATGTATGGACGCGGTATGACGGATACGGAAATCATGTCCGACGCGTCGCCACAGAACACCTCCGCCGAACTGGTCCGCATTGTCGTGTCGTTCTTCCACTACCTCATGAGTGTCATCCACTTCATGCTGGCTCTCGCAGTGGAGAACGACATGGAACCGCTGGCGTTGAGTCAGAAGGGAGCTGGGGAAGCAATGACGAAGGCCATTCTGCTCCCTGCAACCGGCCTGTCTGCCTACCGCCGCTACGTACGCGCAGCTAAGACTTTTCTCCGAGACTCTGGCCTCGTGAAAGTGCTGTGCTACCTGACCTTCGACACCTCGACCTCTACGAGTCCCGGTAACGATCACCTTGATGACCAGCATCTTTGGCCAGAGAGCCCTCAGGTCGTAGCTTCGTTAATGAATTTCATGTCGCGGTTCATCAACAACGCAGACCGCGACGGAAAGTTTGAGTCTGAAGCTTTCGACGCGTGCGCGCGCCAACTCTTCAGAGTCTGCCTACCCTTGTTTGAGAACTATGGCAGGGCGAACGGCCTGAACTGTGACGAACTTCTGGGGCCTGAGATTGCTCAATAAAAACTCCTCAGAATTACTGTCAACGAGCTCTATCTGAACTAGATGCGCTTCTTCTCCAAGAGAGACAACGAATCTGCAGAAGATCTGGAGAAATTCAACAAGGCGCATGCTGCGCGCTTCGCTAATAAGGTAACGCAGCAATTTGCTCCCGTGCTCACCAAGCACGCCGCCCAGGCTCGCATCAAAACCCCAGCTGCTGTGCCTTCTACACGCCGCTCTACCCGGCGTGCTTCCGCTTCCTACGCGACTGCACTCGAGCCTGCATTCCGTAGGCGGAAGGCTCCAGGAGTAATACCCGCGACAAAAGCGCTTGCCAGGGAGACAATGGCTCCACCCTCCTTACGGTCAACACCTCCACTTGTGGAGATTGTGCAGTCAGGGCAGTCTGGAGGAGTGAAAAGGGCAGTGGGGCAGTCGAGATGAGGAGTCGCTGAAAAGACCAGGGTGGCCCATGAGAACACGGGCCAACGTGGAGGTGCCCCGCAGATGTTCGACGACGAGGTTCCGAACCAGCTGCCGGTCGGCCTTGCGGACAGGAGCATGGTGTTTCAAGAAACACCCTACACCTAGGAAAATCTGTCATACCTCGGCCCGCCAGATCACGAAGAAAAGGAGTTGCAGCTGCGGATGGCGAAAGACCCGCACCCCGTGCTCTGGATGCTTTTCATTCACATACACATTGAGCACCGGGCGCACTTGTACCTTTCCGTCAAGGTCGTCGTAGCCATGCATCGGCTTCAGTTCTTCATGGGCACATACGTGTACTTTACCAAGCTTGATGGTATCGATGGGGGTCTGGACATCTGGAAGCCCAAACGGCCTCAGACACACTTCTGGAGGGACGTAGCGGACGAGGGTGAGGATTGTAGCAGAGGATATACCTACTTTGAGAGGCGACATCGTGAGCTTCAGGACCTCGGCTACACATGCCTTGAGAATTTTGCTGACTACAGCGGCATTCCGCGCGGAAGCCTCGAGCCCCTGACGTTGACGCCCAAGTGGAAGCTTTCCGCCGTTGAAAAGTTATTTTCGTTCATTGCAAACACATCCAACCCAGAGAATGCACTCGGACAGTGGCCGAATGAGACCTGGTGGAACCCGACTATCAACGAGGGGGACGACGAAGGAGACGCGGCAAACCGGGAGGTCGGAATCGCCCGCGACTCCAGTACACCGAGCCTTGTGATGGAAGCCTGCGAATCGAGGGGGGAATGGGTGTGGGCTTCGCAAAGGCGTGCGCAGCTGGACACGTGGGTGGGTCACCTTGCTGCCTATGTCGGTCTGAGGAAGATATGTGGGAGGAAGCTGTTCATAGATGAGATGGGGGGTCGGTTTTTGGTTGCTGTGAAGGACTGCCGACGGAAAGCCCCGCACAATGACTTTGACGAGTCATTGAAAGCGGAGAAGCTGAGCTTTTTCGCAATCGTGAGCGGGGTAGTGGCCTTCCCAGTGCGTGTGTATGACTATTCGCATGTGCTTGCATACGAGGAGGAGAGCGAGCAGGTGGCATCGGCGGCGTTGTTGTAGATAAAGAAGATCATTGTGCCGTCCAACTCTGTCTTTTTCGGGCATGGGCATCTCACGCACGCCGGGGCTGGATATGAGGACCGCACTGCGGATGGGTTGACAGTACGGTACCATGTGTACTTTATGCCGCGAGGGAAAGGTGTGCCGGACCAGGTGTTCTACGCACTGGGAGGGCTACCACAGTTCCCGGCCAGTGAGGCGGCACGTGTTAGTCGTACGAGTAGTGAAAGGGGTGAGGAGTCGGATGGTCGGGACGACGTGGACATGGTTGGTGTTTTAGATCTGCACGCCGGCGGGAGTAGGAGGGCAGAGAAAATCAGTCATAGAGCTGATGGTTCCAACTACGATTACCCCAAGGAGTTGATTGTTGTTCCGACAAGTAGTGAGGACGACTAGGTAGATACGCGACGAAGTGGCTGAATAGCGTGAAGTAAAGCAAACCCAAACACTACATGCCAGTTTGAGAACCACTTCCGGGCGAGCAGGCCAAGATATCGGGGCTGAAAAAGATTTGGGCTCGGCCGCAACGAAGGTTGCCCAGGAAAGTGGGCCATTTTGGAGCCGGTACAGCAGGAAAAAGAGGTTTCACTAGTAATGAAAATTCAGACTAGGATCGTTTCACTAGTGACAGAGGCTGAGATCTACACATGTGAAAACACATGAGCAGATGGATGTGCGAAATTTAATCTGAAAAAAACATCCACCTGCGCTTTTAGTTGCACATGGACACATCTCAGCGCCTGTGACAAGTGACCCCTCACCGATCTTAAAAATTAGTTACTTATAAATGCCACGAAATACACGTTTACAACCTCTCTCTGACGTCGACTCGAGGTTCAGTTTGTTTCTACGCTTCGTGTGATACATGTAATACCTGTTCAGCACAAGAAGTGTGTGCCTCCCGTTCTTCACGGGTCAACTGTAACATGGCCAGGGCAAGTGGGGACTGAAGTGTGGGTGTCTGTACTTCCCACGTGATTCCAAGGGTAGGTGGCCGTACAGTGTAGGAAGAAAGTTGTTTCGTATGAAAGGAAGCCAACTCGAGTGTAGGCCTCATCGTTGCGCTGAAGTTGGCAACACTTCGGCGCAAACTACGCGGTGCAAGATGTATGAATTCGTGCGTGCATTGTCAACCAGTGACGACGCGATGCACAAAGCAGGCCCTGCTACAGGAACGCATCGCGAAGGACAGAACTACTACGTTTCAGCCCCACAATACAGATAAACCTTTCATGTTCGGAACGCACGAAACTGACGCCGTCCAGCAGCACTCGTGCAATGTGCCACGCCTCACGCGGATTACAAGTTAGTCCTTGTTTGCGTTGCACTACGTTTAGAATACTATCCGAGAAATGAGCGCAGAGTCATACACATTATCTCGTGCCAAATAACGGTGGCAAGATTCTGGGTGAGCCCTTGCACCCGAACATCTCCGAACATAGTCCTCAGTTTCCTAGAGCCACAGATGGCGCATATTGCGCGTATCGGTCTTCAGTGCAGTGGCGCGAAACCCGTTGGTAGGCAATTAAGAGTATGAAGGGTCCAATGTAAGCCGATCGACACGAGGCAGGCTATAGGCCAGCATGTGACATCGACGTACGTAAAGTGAGATGCGGAACTGCAGTGTACTGCACAGTTCGCAGCACGAGCTGGATACTTTACTAGGAAATGAACTGCACGTAGTGGATACGGGCGTTCACTGGACGCGGCAGTTCAAAAATATTTAGTTTTTGGAAGTCGGCTGCCATGCAAAAAACCGCCGTACTACACGAACTCCACATTTTGGAATGCCACAGAAGTCAGCATTCCATGGCATCCCAAAATGTGCAGTATTGGTGGACGGTTTACTACAATTCTGCACCTGGTGGACGACCGCATCCATTTCCGGAAACACAGACGTAGCCCACCTGAACATAAGACGAAATATGGTGGCATCTTGTAAAGAGGTATTCCATGGTGATGCAATGAAATCGGGTAAGCCTTATGATGCCGATAGAGCTGCTGGGGGCTATACAATCTTTTCTAGTTTTGCTAGACATCTAGAAGTTAGAAGTACGATGTGGGCCAGGATAGCCCACCAATATGGGATTAATACTTTACTTTCCAACGTACCCAAGCATGTTACACAATACTCCTCATTTTATTCATATTCGAGAATATGGACCCCCTGAACATGCTGCTTAAAGGGATCCCTGCCCTCGTCAGGATGACGAATATAAACTTCTGGGCGTATGTTTCGCAATTAACCGGAACACATAAATTTTGATTTCTTCGTGTTCTTACAGAAAGAACAGCGAGACTAATAATTTGCATGTGATGGCGTCCCGTCGAACAACACACGCCAGCGCTTTGTGTGGGTTAAATGGGCCCCCCACCGGCTTTCAAGGTCCATTTTATCATTCAGGGTTTCAGCTGCAGACCTCTTGCGGGCATGCAAAGCTCCGTCCACACCATTATCAATGATTCCATCTGCTGATCGACAGTATATATCGCTTGGAGATAACAGCCTACTATGTTGGCATCCTGAGTACAGTTGCCCAGAGTCAGCGATGCGGATACCGAGTACAGAGGTGCTGGCTCGCATCGCTCGATGATGAATCTCTAACTCTTTTTCCGGCCTAAGGTCTTCCTGACAACAGCTGTTGGGGTCGCCATCCTGAGAGCATCTTCCATAGTAGGTCGCAAATACTTTCGGGATGGCAATATCAATGCTTTCCACATAACGTTTTCCAACACGGGATCTTCACCTTTCATGGTATATGTTGTCAGCAACGGAGATTGTCCCAGTAGACCTGTTAAAGTGGCGTCTATCCTGGTCAGTCCCCATGACGGCCATGAGGTCGAGCTTACCAGTGACTACGGAGACGAGAGAACCCTTGTCACCTATTTCCGGTCCGGAAAGGTGGTCAACAGGGTATCCTTTTCTGGCCGTCTTGAAAACAGTACCACACTTCAGGGTGTTGTCAAGGAGCATCTAAGCTGTCTCAGCCGATGCGAACTATAATTGACCACAGATGACTCTGTCCGTATGAAACCATGGTCCGACCAGTCTGATAAGTACGGACGTCCCACGCTTATAGCTTCTCCCGCACTGTTGGTGGACATCATCGTCTGCTGACAACGTCAGCTCAAAATAAATCTTGATGCTACTTACACCGCGATAAGCTTACCCGATTTTACATTTACTTTCGAGCTTCCGGTGGAGTGACACACAGTGCGGAAAACCAATAAAACTGCAGCTTTCCGCTAACTTGTACTGCCTAGACATACTCTCATCGACACATACGCAGTGAATCGGCTTGACCATTGTGTCCCGATGATCATTAATTGCATCAACAGAACCTTTGACCAGGTTTCATCGGATCCATAGTCTAAACGCTGCTTCTAGCTGCAGTAACTTAAATGCAAGTGCGGAGCTGCTCGAAACGGCTACGAAGCATTCTATCACCGAAACGCGTAGATAGCAGGTGCCTGGTGATCTCGATGTTGCTCCGAAATGTGTGATGATTATTGAAATAGCGTCTTGTCATCAAGACCGGAATCTCAAAAACATGTAAGCTTTGACCTTTGCTTCTTGTCTCGAAGCATCTGTTTACCAGTTCCCTGTTTGACCACATGAACATGCAGTTCAGATCAAACTATAGGAACGTCCACGTGAAGTAGTCCTACGTGATCAATGATGAAGGACAAGAGCTCTCAGATACAATCTCGTCGATCGGACAAATGAACTTCCATGGCTTGGTGTCAATGAATATATTCATTTCAGATGTGACTTCTGCACGAGTCCACGCTGCACCATTGACCTCCTTGAATGGGCTGGATGTATCTTGGGCTAGACGCGTCTTGGCTTGTGCTCGTTTTGACATCGTGGCCGTCTAAATCCGTAGGGATAACTAGGTTGATGTCAACACCCGATTTGGAACTGTCTGACTGATTTATTAATTTTTCAGAGCTCTGAGACACAATTGGAGTTCCGGGTGCAGCGTTGTCTTCCGGACTCTCTCCTGGTTTCGTGTTTCTCGGTCGCAGTTTCATGGCCTTGACACCATCTGCAAGCTCCCAGCTCACGTTGGCAGTAGTGACATTTCTGCCGTTGACGTTGGATTTTTTGCCATCTCTGACGGTTCCAGAGACTTTCTTAACCTTCCAGTTGGCACCATACATCTGCAGACACTTGGAGTCGGAGGTGAAAAGGCGAACGCGAGTCTAAACTTGCGTCCCAACGATGTGACGGGGGTGGCAAGTGAGAGATGAGGTTTTTGAAAATTGAGGACTCTTTGGGATATTCGGTGGAATCCTCGCTCTTGTTGTCGGTGAAGTTGGATAGCTCCATCCTGTCCAGACTGTCAACACTATGGGGCGTCGCTTGGGCAAAAAGAAGAAGTTAAAGACCGTTCCTCATGATTCTACATTTCGACTTGAAAGTTGGCCTCATATGAACCCAAATGCCCAATAGACACTACAGTATAAGACACCTGTTGAAATCTTCAAGTGAGTCATTTCTGCAAGCTTTTGTCTAGCGCGCTCACTATTTTCGTTGTGGAACGCACTGTTTGTTCAAGTTCCGGAAGTGTTCCTGCGTGCGGGAAGCTGAGTCTGCTGCTACGGTTTCGGCCTCTACTCTCCGATACGCGCCAAACTGAGGAGGATTTAAGTGTAAAATAGCCTTACAGATTCAAGGAAAGCGGCAAGATATGTGATAAAAGGTTACAATAGCCGTTCGGAACCCCACTCTATCGTTTTGGTACGGGTACAGTGGGTTAAAAATACTTGTAGGTCTGTCAAGTACAGTACGCCATGTGCCAAACAGTACGTGTACTCAACCACACCAACGGTGTCTTGTAATGTCAGTGCAGTGAGGATTCTCAAGATTTGCAGCATTTTGCATCGGTGCGTTCGCCCTCTCTCTCACGTCATACTGTACGTGCGCGTGTGCTCCTCATTGCAGTGTCGGTTGGTTCAGGTTTGACCAGCACCATCCTCTCTCAACTTGCACCGTATCGTTCTACGTTACCCCACTCTCCTGACTACAACCCGCACTCTTCTCTCTCCTCCTCGACACCCTGCAGTCCCTCCATCATGCCCGCCACAATCCCTCCCAACCCCTTACCCTTCCCCTCTCTCCGCTCCGCTCCCCGTCACCAATCCAACCGGGATTATGCATTAACAACTTGAAAGCGATGAAAAGCTCAGGATGGCATATGTGAGAGACAGATATACAGCACACTTTGCTTCACTAGAAATATTCCGTGTAGCTGTAATGGAATTCAAATACACCGTAAGACTATTGTGTATAATAGATACTTCTCTTTCTACGTAGCCCGGACGGAAAGGTCGCTGCATTCCTTGACTGCAGTCCTACAAAGTGGGTTGAAAACAAAATTTCCGCTTTGTAGGGTAGAAACATATCGTTAGATATCGACGAGAGGGGGGGACGGAGCTGAGTTGACAGTTCTCTTATGGTTGTCATCAGTGGTGGGGATCCGAGCCATTTCGCCACCGGCATAAAGCTGATGATGAAAAATGTCCCTAGAATAGCACCGATACTTATATTGCACCCCAGGTGAGCTCAACTATTCATACCACGCTGCGTTCTTGTCGAGGATCTGGCAATTCCTGCAACGACAAGCAATTCGAGAAGCGTTCTTGGACGAGCATCTTGATTTGGTCATATATCATGGCACAAAGGCGCCAGTCGCAGCCGTGGCGATATACATAGAGCAATATGCGGTGCCATGAGATTCTGGAGTACCCTTGCTACATAGATTAAGTTCAACTCGGAAGCCAAGTTCAGTCAAGATCCTCCCAGCTGTACTCCTTCATTGTTGAAGGGAAGCATCAACCCCGCATAAGTTCTGAACTGATTCTAAACCCCCCGGTCGCATGTGAAGAAATCGCTACAACGTGAAAGAAGGAATTGATCGGGGAAGTCTCAAGAAACAAGTTTCCGAGTGACAAATTGAAATGCTGTGGAACTTTACTGTGTTTCGCGATTTTGCGCCGGGTTGAGCAGCGCTGTGATTCGGATTTGTGCACTGCGCTGGTGCTCCTCTCTCAAATGCACACTTAGGTGGTGTCGGGCTGAGCTTCGGAACTTAAACCGCTTGTCACATCCCTCATTAGTGCACACGAAGGGGGTTTCTCCGGTGTGAGTGCGGTAATGTGGTTTCAAACCGTAGCGCTTTTGAAAGCCTCTTCCACAAATTTGGCACAGGAACCGCGGACGGGCCCCCACTCCCAAATCTGCTGTCGACGCAGCCATCGTGTTGGCCGTTTCACAAAGGCGCTGGTTAGCAACTATCCTCGGTGCCACCGATGTGGGTGGAACTCGATCAGACCCCCCGCCATCCAGTACAGATATATTGCCCGTCCGAAGATTAGGGGATTCTTCCAGCACGTTGCCGGGTGCTGTCTCCCCCAGATTCGAATACGGCTGCATCGCAGTCAGTTGTAGAGGCCCAAAATGAGAAAAGAGTACCGGTCTCGCAACACGAAACTGCTCGAGATCAATGCCGTGTGGTACTCAGGACTGGCGGTGCATGTAGACAGTACTGCTTGCTTGTGAAGATCAGTGTCTCTTCACAATGACGAGTTTGAACCCGATGTGATAATACAAGTCCCGAAAATGTTTGGGCATTGGCAAAGCTACTGTAAGTATGTGCGGGATGGCATGTCTGTGACCCTCTTTTCGAAAAATACCAACGTCACAATTACCCGAGTAAAGAAAAGTACTGAGATAAGCCACTAGTTTGAAAACTAACCACTCACATTGCAGAGTTTACCAGACAATTGACGTTGTGTGAAGTTAAATGTCTTTTACTCAGGTAGATCTGCCCGACGCCTGACAGAGTGACCGATCCAAAACATGGTAGTATTGGCTTTATTGTAATTACTTCTACTCCCGCTTAAAACGCATGTTAGGGATGTAAGTACCACTGGTGACGGATTTCTGCTCATTTCAAGTGGTTGGCCCCCAAACCTCTTTTCGAAATTCAGTCCGTATGAGCTTCCCAGTGACAAGTAGTCTACGAAAGCTATGGGAGTATGAGTATCCTGTGCCATAGCGACATTCTGATTCTTTTTGTTGCAAGTGATAACTCGAATGTTTTCATTTAAGAAGTCATCGAAATTCAAGCGCGGTAATATATCAAACTTCTCAAAGTGTTTCTGTTCTATGATCGTTTGTAGACATGGTCATGACAGATCGACGACCAAATTTGTATAGATTCGTACTTCGACCATATGCATACTTTTATGACATCTGAAAATGAAACTCCAGTTAGCAGCGGGTCCAAACTCTTTCATAGTACACCATCCCGCAATCAATTGCGCTAGCTTTGAGTTGTTTTTAGCCCGCAATACTGAGCGTACAAAACGTTCATAACTTTAGTAGCAATGGGAGGTAAACAGAATGGGTCAAGCGAAGTTGTTACGTTTGATGAACCCTAAAAGCCGCACGTAACGTGGTTCTACTTTATTTTAAGTTGGGCGGCACCATTGGCGTTCATATACAATATTGTTGATGAATATTCTGCATTTGTGACGGTGTGACTGGCGGTCAGAATCGTCACAAACTCACATCAGTGCCGCAATTAGGGGGGGATTCTGTATTTTCCACAATATCCATCAACTTTGAGAATCCGCCCTCTCGCTCTACCCCCCTCCCCACGTCATTCTTTGGTACATACGCTTCACCTCAACATGCACATGGTGCAAATTTTAAAATGAGCACATGTGGTGTGGGGTAGAGTGGTATTTCTTTGTCCGTAGACGTTGCTATTTGCTATTTCGCTCATGCTCAGGATATGGGTATCTACGATACGTTGCATCCCCCGGAGTAGAACAATGGGTATCGAGTTTCGTACCAACAGCAGGTAGGAAGGCATTTCCGCGGAATGAAACAGCTTTTTCGATTTAATTGTCATCACTTCCATGACCCGATTTTACAGAGATTAACATGATGCTGCAGGGGGTTGACCAGAACGTCGATCTTGTTGCGTTTTACAAAACCGGTTGCATCAAAGTTGTAGACATTTCCGATCGAGACGACAATTGGCCAGTTGCTAAAACATTCGGCTTACGATGAAAGCAGATGTTGTCCTCCGGGGAGAGGCTGGGATTGGCGTACCAGTATGCTGATCATCGCCGTTGGTCCTGTCGTAGTCTGCTACAGTATGAGTAGGTAATTAAAGGAATACGCTGTGTGGATTCCGCCTTGTTCAAGCCCATGCCTTTTACCAGCATATCTAGGGCCAAACTGCTTCAGGTTTATATGCACTGGTATAGTATGGGCTATACACTGTCATCCGGTAAGGCTCGACCTCCAGGGAACTTCAGAATTTTGATTGAAAAATGACCACTACATTTCCATGCAAAATTTCAGCAACCAGGCCAGCAAACTGTATCAAACGTTACGTGGCATCCTGCTCTATCGAAGCAGTTTTCTACAAGATCTAGTCGAGAAATCCAATTCACGTCCGGCACAATCTCTTCGGATCATCCGCTCTTATTCAGTTTGTGTGCATCTCACGCTTCGAGGTCATCATCCGTGCCACACCAAAGTTTCTTCAAAACCCAAACTCATGCGAGAGTTCAGAAGCTTGGCATACAATTACGCTCATAGAACGGATCATTAATGCACTGCTCGACAAACTCATTCTTAGATACAAGATGTGAAGATTATATGCAGGGAAGCGGGGGGAGATTAGGGACGGGGTAAAAACCAGTCGCTCATACGACTGCGCGACTATGTGTTTGCTTTTTTTTGTAGATGAACGGCGAATAATGTTACCAGAGTTGTCCATACTTTACGCTGACCTCTGGAAATTGTAAATGTTGCCGTGGGCTTCCTTACGACCAGTCGGCGAAACGAAAAAACAACCAAGCATCGTTCGAAAACGCTCAAAGATTACTAACCTTAGCTTTGATGACGTTTCATACGTTTGCTGTCTGCTACCGGTGGGTTTCGAGTTGCACCTCGCTGAACTCCAAATGTGTCGGAACTGCCACTTCATGACTCGGGTCCAAAAGTGACCCCCACAGGGTTTTCAGGAATTTATTCTGCGATCATAGTGCAAAGCAGCAATTCCGGTTTTCATTTCCAATGTTTCCAAATCCATTGTACATTCCATTTCAACTCAGCTACACGATCCACAACCATTCCTTTCATTCTTTGCTTTCGCTTGCAAGATCTAGAGTGACCTAGCAGGCTGGGGTAATCACACCTTGCTACTCAAAAATGTTGCACGCCTGAATCGGGAAGACGTTTGGAAGAGGTCATGCTGAAATCGAAGCGGAATCGAGGCCATAAGCATTCTTGGGAATTAG
>JAUKWC010039754.1:0-13170 GCA_032356245.1 Endocladia muricata | reverse complement strand
AGAGTTGTTTACTTGATTATCTCAGTGTAGAAATTATCCTGCCATGTTCGAAAATCGGGTTTTCACACACTCTGGGCAAAACTCGGTCACCCGCTGTCAGATGACTTCAAAACTTAGTTGGCTAATATGTAAGATCAGGTTTAGATTTTTACAACTCATTCAACGCCACTCGGCTTCAGCGCTTAGTCAGGAATTATGTTAATTCAAACCTCTGATATACCAAAGATCAATTGCGCTGCTTATACCTAATTTTAGACAATGAGAATTATAATGAACTGTCAGCATTCCAGCAGATAGCGCTGCCTCCACACCCACTGTACTGCCCTCGACAACAGCGCATTTAAAGGGCGTGAAACTCATTTCTTGCACTGCATAACTAAAGATTACTGGGGATAGCTTACGCGAGTTAAATTGATGTGAGTTGGAAATATTCCCGCCATCAAACGGCTTTAAGTGTTCTCCAGACAACTCGACGACGAGTTTCCTAAATAATACAACCGGTCACTCAAACTTAAGCATGTCAGCGAGGACTTGTTGCTCTTTATCGCCTATAGGTGCGCCAAGTTCGTTAAACATTAAGAATCCGATATCAAAGTAACTTCCTACCGGAATGATCTCATTCCCATAAATATGCTGTTTGAAGAACGGGCTAAAATCCAGTTCTGTGAGCTCTTTAATCGATTCTAAGATCGAATCACTTGAGTAACGATTTTCTCTGGAATACGTTTTGTATAATTCACTCATGAGCATATCGAGTGAAAATTCTCCGTTTGAGCGTAGACGTATTTGATGATCTAACACCATACCTGCGGTAAAACCACCATGGTAGGTCAGAAAGTAGTGTTCTCTTTTTAATTGATCCGTGCGCGCCGCGCTGCGCAGAGAATGGCTTCCTATGCCCTTTGCACTTAGGTAGGTGCCGATTGGTCTGGAGAAAGCATTAATCACATTATGTTTTTCGATCAGTCCAAGTTTCGCTGCGATGCGGTAAGTAAGATATTCAGTTACTCCCTCGTTAAACCAAGTTTCTTGGCCGTCAACATAACGGAATGTTTCAGCGCTCCAAAGGTGCAGCACTTCGTGCAGCAAGCTAATTTCCCAGCCGTGAAATCCGAATAGTTTTTTATCATTAACGCCTCTTAGTTCGATGAACTCGGGGTCAGCTCCTCCACCCAAACCGATAGTAGACAGCTTAATTCTTAATCGCGTATAAGCAGTTCCATCGAGCTTTTTAGGCGGACCACCAAACAGTAGATCGCCTTCAAAGAGGAAAGTATCGGCCAATAAAATCAGCCGTTGCTTATAGGGTTTGGCAGACTCACCTAGGAATTCGAGCTCAAGGTTTAACTTTGATTTTGGTAATTCATAGCTTTCTACAGTTTTAGCATCGCAACTCGATGCGACAAGCAATAAGATCACTAGCAAAAAAACGGTGGGTGCTAAAATCCTCGAACCAAACATTAATACTCTCTTACCAAAACTAAAGTGTCTTAATCAAGTATCGAAGAGTCACACAACCATGTCAACGCGATAACACGCCAAGCTAACGGCGGTTAAGCTTGGCGTGCTTTAGAAGGCTTAACTGGTGCCGAGTTTGAAGCCAATACCAATGCGGCGCGCCTCAATGTTGTAGTCAATTAAGCTTTCACCGTAACCGTCAAAGTATTGCACGAAGAACTTCATGTCATCTCGGCCGTTAATAGGGAAACTCCAATCTGCCTCAATCGACGCTCGGTTATTTCGATCTAAGGTATGACGTAACTTCCAGCTTATATCGTGTTTACCAATAATGTGTTCGCCGCTCAATTGAACTCGACCTCGAAACTCTTCGATGTCGGGATTGTCGTCGATGTCAGAGACGCTGATCCACGGCTTTAGATGAATTTGATTGAATTCGTTACTAAACGAAAGCTGTGTATAGACTCTGTTCCAGGTACGTGAAAATTCGCCAGACCGACCATTGGAGCTATGTTCTGCGCCTAATCTTAAGTTTGCTAACTCCCAACCCTGATAACGAAATGCGGTCGGCACATCAACGAACAATTCGGGCTGGTGGTTGGTCTCTCGAAACGGGCTAGACTCGTCGGAGTTGTATGCTTGCCACCAAGATGTGTTGGTATACGCGGCATACAGCTTCGCACGTGAGCCAAAGATGTTAGACCAAAGTGGTGTCTTGAGACTGATTTGAAATTTAAATTCGGTCGGGTCTATTTCACGTGCATTGCCTGGCACTGACGACGGCTCGATACGTTCGGCTTTGTCATTATAGCTTAATGGCAATACGTAATTGGATCTGTGTTGTAGCAGACTAAATGCGTTAGTTGCGACCGTAGCCTCAGATACCTGCTCTTCTTCTATCACGGTATCAATTTTGTTACCTGGCTGTACCACCAGAGAGCGGCAATTCTCACGTAGCTCTGCCACTGTCGTTTCTGCTGTCGCACTTAACACAGAGTCTTGTAGGCATTGAGCGAGTACATCGTCTTGCGCGAAACTTGTAGCTGGCAATGCGAGACAGAAAATAGGCGCGGCCAAGAGAAATTTAGATGATGCGTGAACGAGGTTTTTCTTTTTCATTTTAGTTATTTAATTGGTGAAATATTATTCTTTTTGTCTGTGTTTTTTAGTCTCGCCGAGCTTAACCCAATTCGCGCATCATCCAATGCAATTTTGATCGAATGGATGACGTTTGATCGCAATTCGCGAATATCAACTCTCGTTTTATCCACCCACCAGCTTACCCTTATCACAATTGAGCGGTGGCCATTGCGTAGGTATAAATCATGAACCAGTGCCTTGACCCCAGGCTCGGCCTCAACATCGTCAACGTTGAGCGTTGTGCGTTTTATTAATTTTTGAATTTTTTCTAAATCATCGACGTCACCAATATCGATATCGTAAGTTTCACGGCTCACATTATCTGGCTCATACAGCGCAATTTTTTTATCAAACACCACTCGATTAGGAACCATCAAAGTAGTCGATTCATCTATCTTCAATTTCAAACTGTGACTGCCCAAGGTTTCTATGGTGCCGGAGTATTCTTCAATTTCTACACGATCGCCAACCTTGAAAGGCTTTTCAGTTCGGATAAGCGCGCCGCCAACAATGTTAGGCAGCACGTCTTTGAGAATACATTTCAAGGCCAACAACAAAGTAAGGATTGCAATTGATACCGAAAGCCCGACGTGTTCTTTTGTAATGACTAGCTCAAGCACTAGCACGCCGCCCATGAAAATGATTACGAAGTATTCAAGACCACCGAAAAAACTGGCGTGTTTTTGATTTATCTCTTCGGGCAGGTTACGTTTTATTCTTGCTGACGCGAGTTTAATCGCGATAGCCAGCAATACTATTGCGGCAATAGCGAGAGGCAGCGTTTCTAGCGCGTAGCCAAACCATTGTGGAAAGTCACTACCTTTCAAGTTAAACATGTTTTGTCTCCCGCCGAGTGGCTACTAGGTTGCTGGGAAGCGAGTAAGTAGGTTGCTGGGAAGCGAGTAAGCTGATTCATAGCGAGCGCCGACGCCCGGCGCGCACTGGATGAGAAACAATGCGAAAGTCGAGAGTGGAGGCTCATACAAGCGCTCCATCGGGCTCTGTATTGGTTTTTGCGCCTCCAATAGCCGCAGTAAGAATCCGTTGCATTGCTTCTTTTTTAGAGATCTCGAGTGTCTCTAGTTCCGACTCTGGTGCGTACACTAGATAGCCGCCCATCTGATAGCTCATAGGTAGAAAAACCGCCATCATCGGATCGCCACCTTGGCTTTCAACATCGGTCTCTTGCTGCGTAACAAAGCCAAGTAACTTCAAACCATTAGGCATGGTTACAAGCACCACTCGCTCGAGCTCGTCGTCCTTGGCTCCAGAAATGAAGTCGATCATCTCTTTAATATTTTGGTAGATCGCGCTTATTACAGGCAATCTATTTAGAATCCTGAGTAGTGACCTAAAGAGATAGTCGAGTACTCGCTTATGAATCGCTAGGCCTACGCAATAAATGATGGTCAAGGCTACTGCGATACCCATGCCAGGAAACTGAAAAGACTCAGGCACAATGGCTTTTAGAGGCTGCGAGAATAAAGCTTCAGCGCTAGAAACGGTCCAGCCTATAACCGCGATGGTTAGCAGTATTGGAAGGGAAAAAAGTAATCCCTTTATAAAAATTCTACCTGTCTTGGTTTCGCTCATGATTCGCATTCGCTCCTGTAGAGACGCTTCTTTTGATCGTGGAAGAGCGAGACGAGAGACGCTTCTGAGGATAAAGCATGGTTAGAAGCATTGGATCATCTCGACTCGCTCAGTTGGGTCGTCGGTCTTCTTAGGCTTAATGGCCAGTCTGACCGGGCCGGGCGCTAACCCACTACGAGTAAGTAGTAGGCTGGAACCTTACATAATGTGACTATGATGAGGATAGAGCCCGTAGCATCCAAGCGTTCTCTTCCAGTCGGCCGATCCTGTTGGTTAACAGGTCGGCTGTTTTTACGTCGCCAGCCTTCTCCGCGAGCACCACTACGTCACGTATCTTACGACTGACAGTTTCGTTGTCACGCACCAGTCCTGCTAGCATGTCACCCGCATTTGTGTATTCGATATCGCTGTTAACAAACGAAAGCTCTGCCATTGCACGCAGCCCCGCTGGAGCTTTAAAGCCTAACGCTCTAATTCGCTCAGCTATTTCGTCAATTGAATCTGCGAGGTCTTCGTACTGCTCTTCAGTAAGTTTGTGTACGCTGTAAAAGAGTGGACCCGTTACATTCCAATGCACACCCTGCGTTTCAGCGTAAAGGGCGTAACTGTAGGCTAGCACGTGACTTAGCTGCTCGGATAGCTCCAAACGCGCGTCGCGCTGCAGGCCTGCGTTAGAATTGTTTTCTTTGGTTTCTACGTTCAATCCTTGATTGTTCATCTTTTACCTCGTTTTTTTGAAATTTACTTATGGGCCGATGTCGGCCAGCTAATCTTTGCTCGTGATAGTTAAAAGTTTTTGAATGCCTAGGCCGCGCTGCTCGCTACGGCTCTAAGCATTCTACTTTTTTACCTTATATCTTCGGCTTGCGACCTGTGATCGCGAAGACGATGGCTAGGATTACGCCGATTACAAATAGCGCGTAAGCTATCGACGTTGCCGTTCCTGCGACACCAGAAAGCCCTAACACGCCCGCGATGATTGCAATGATTAGAAATGTGATTGCCCATGAAAACATTGTTTATCTCCTACTGTTAAGTGTTTAAAATCTGGTTGCTTGGGAAAGCTAAGATTCTATGAGAGCTTTTTCAAAGCTTCGTCTATTTTCTCTTCAGCAGCCTCTTTACTTAGCCCGTACTTTTCTTGCACCAGGCCAGAAAGTTTCTGAGTGTCGCCCTCAGCTTCCATTAGCTCATCATCGGTCAACTTACCAAAATCTGATTTCAAGCCGCCTACTAACTGCTTCCAGTTTCCTTTTAATTGATCTAAGTTCATTGCTTACTCCTGCGTAGTTAAAAATTAGTTTAGACAAATAGAACAGCATGTTCTGTCTGCTTGCAAGAGCTTTAGCAGAATGCGTGCCAACTTCGAAAAACTCAATATTAAAAACCCTAAGTCATTGTTTTATATATTATTTTAATTTTTCACCTTGTTGGTCTCGCACATTCTAACGGAGGTGTGAATAACTAACTCAATGCCTGGTTGGGCAAATCCCCCAAGCAGCTTTGGGGAAATCCCCCAACCAGTGAAAAGACATACTAATTAGTTGCCTATAAGTTCATGCTTCGGCTTTAGAGTAGCCTACAACTGATCCGCTAAAGGCCTCGAGTTACGAGCAAATACAACCAAATTACGTACCTTTACACTTAAATAACGATAGATGGCATGTGTTTTGCTAAGCCTGTCTTGCTACGAAGATAAACGAGCACCATTAGCTACTTAATAACATTAACTACTTAGGAGTTACCTATTATGACTATTAGCAACTTAAAACGAGTTTTTTCCATTTTTGCCGTCGCTAGTCTTCTCGCGTTAGCTGGCTGCCAAGAGCAGGGGCCAGCAGAAAAAGCCGGTGAAAAAGTCGATAACGCAGTAGACAAAGGTAAAGATTCGATCGAGAGAGTCGCCGATGATATCGAAGACGCAACACGAGATGCAGCAGATGAAGTGGAAGACTTTGCCAACGATACTGCAGACAAAGTTGAAGACGCTGCTGATCGATAATTAGCGTGTAGATTAGTGCGCCTGACATCTCTCTATACCATGAGATATCAGGCGCCGTTACTCTCGCTCAACGGCGAAGTAGGAAAGTAGGAAAGTAGGAAAGTAGGAAAAAACGGTAAAAGGAGGTTAGTACGAAAGCAAGCATCACCTGCTTTGCTTTGCTTTGCTTTGCTTAGCTAAGTCAAGCTAGCTAAGGACCATTGGCGCGATGAAATATGCGACCAACGTGATCACAATGACCGCCAGAAAATTAATACGGAAACCAGCCTTTGCCATTGTCATTAAACTCACGTCGCCTGTCGAAAACGCTACGGCATTCGGGCCGGTTGCCATCGGGAACATGAATGCGCAACTCGCGGCCAACGCCACCGGCGCAGCCATGACCTCTAACGGTAATCCTGTCTCAATTGCCAAGGCACCGAAAACAGGCATCAACGCCGAGGCCGTAGCAACATTGCTAGTTACCTCAGTCAGCGCCAATACGACCACGGTGATAAGAAAGATCACCAACAGTGTAGGGTAAGACGTCAAAAAGGATAAACTTTCGCCAATGAACGCGCTCAGCCCAGTTGACGAAATTGCTTGGGCGAGAGACATACCGCCGCCAAACAAAAGCAACACACCCCATGGAATTTGCTCGGCCGCTTGCCAGCTTAAAATTCTTTCACCCCTGCGCTCTTTACTGCCAGCCGGAATCATAAAGCAGAGCACCACCGCAATTACTGCGGTCGTCGGATCGTTAAGCCCAGAAAGAGGAGTAAAGGTTTCGCCAGAAAGCGAAATTTCTAGGGTGTTTAGCGTTCGCCTGAAAATCCACAGAGAGGCGATCACACAAAACACTATTAAAGTTCGCCATTCGGGAGTAGTCATACTGCCCAATCTACGCAACCGATCTGACACTCTTTTGCGCGCGTCAGAAACGTCTAACGTTGGCATTGAAAACACCCACCGAGTCAGGGTGAACCATGCTAGCGGCAACAGTACCAATATAGTCGGCACGCCTATCATCATCCACTGAGAAAAGCCTATTTCATTGTTGCTCTGCTCGTTCAGGTAACTGAGCACAATTAGGTTGGTTGGCGTGCCTATTGGTGTTCCTAAGCCGCCGATAGAGCAGGCGTAGACGATCCCTAATAGAAGCGCATAGGTGAAGTGTTTATGCCGTTTCCGATCGCCACTTTCTATCGCCGCAGCCACCGATAAAGCGATTGGCATCATCATAATCGCAGTTGCTGAGTTTGAAATCCACATTGAAAGCAGGGCCGCCGATGCCATGAAACCACCAACCAAGCTCGCCGGGTTACCGCCCGCGCGCGCTACCACATTCAACGCTATTCGCTCGTGCAGCCCCCATCGCTCAATCGCTTTGGCAAAGATAAATCCACCAAGCAATAAAACCACAATAGGGTGCATGTACGGTGCCGCGACTTGCGATATGGTGCTAACACCAGCTAATGGCAGCACAATAAGGGGCAGTAGAGAGGTAACCGGAATCGGCACGGCTTCAGTCACCCACCAAATCGCCATTAACGCCAGCAAACCTAGGGCGACCCAAGCGTCGGTCGCGTTGCCAGCGTCGATATTCAATGACGCTGGCGCGCCGACCAATAGAATCAAAGCTGCCACCAGTGGCCCGGCAAATAAGCCAATGACAGACACCAAGCTTGATTTGTTTGCTACGTTAGTTTCCACAAGCTGGCTTAACCTCTTTGTTTATTGAGCGACCAGCTTGCTGGTCGAATTCGCGACGCTAAAGCATAGCGTACAAGTAGCTGAGGTTAATACAGTAGTTTTGTACCGAATGAGCCATACTTAGAAGAAAGGCTTCCTGCTGATTGAGTGCATTTCGGATGTATCTTAGTAAACTGTAGGTCGTTGGGGAGTAGGCTGACTTTTTAGCCGAAAAGCTGAATTGACTAATGCGCAGATATCAAGCTTACGGGTCTTCTTCAAATGTCTTTGACAGCGTTTGTAAGCTCTTCATTTACTTTTGCCGCGACAACCGACATTACAATCATTATCAGCTGGTCCGAGATGGAGTCGAGTAGAGTCGGCTTCTTTTTATCGGTTGAAGATGCAGATTCCTCGTGATCTTCCGATTGCTCACGACGACTGTCTTTGCTCGGCGCACTGGGGCTCATCACCCAACCGGAAGCCAGGCCTGCGGTGAAAGAGCCGACGAGGGCCTCGGGCGAAGTTACTTTGTCCCTAATATCCGATTTGGCTTCTTGGACGCATGCGGCTAGCTTGGCTTGAGATTTAAGGGTGCGTGCATGCTGTTGATTGACGTCTTTACGCAAACTGAAGATAGACATCTTGACGTGCCTCCAATTATCTAGGGTTGGTTGGTGCAGTGACCGCGGTCTCCGGGCTTTCCGTCGGTGCCAGACTGTTGCTGAAGTTTAAGTTTTTTACCAGACTATTCGCAACAAGTACAATTGAAGCTAGGGCGACGGAGTTGACCACAAGTAGTAATAATATTGCCTCAGACAACGACAACATGCCGTTAGTAATTAGCAAGTTTGCCAAACCGAAACACAAAAGCGCCCACAGTGTGGTGAGCAAGATAACCGCAAAGATTGCTATCACCAGCAGCATGATCACGCTGGTGATAGCCAATTTAGCTTCGGCGATGACCAAAAGAATCCGGTTGACACCATATTCTTTAGTTGAAGCAATAAGATTACCAACGTTGCCGGTAATAGACTCAGCTTGCTTGGCCGAACTTTCGTCAGTGATTTTTGACATCGCTAAATTCTAGTTATCTTTTAGGTTATTACTATTTACGCAGCAGTGCACTCGCTATGATACCAGCACCGAACGCAATACCTACGGCTTTCAGAGGGTTCTCGTTCACATAATCTTTTACCGTTATCTGCGCCTTAGCGCCAACCTCTTTCACGGTCTCTACAGTTTGGTCCGCTTTTACCTTAGCCGTTTCAGAAGTTTCTCTCGCCTTCATTTCAACGGTCTCAGCCACATCTGCCGCTTTGTCGATTGCATTGTGCGCCTTGTCTGCTACGTTTTTAATTGGTGTTGTTTTTGAAATAGCCATTATGAATTTCTCCGTATAGGTTAGGGTAAATTAGAAGTAAAATTTTAAACTACTAACGCTTGTTCGAATCTAACAGGAAATATTGATTGCCTTAACTCGGGCCAACTTTTTCCAATCTATTTTAGATTCATCTGGAGTTAAGCAATCCTCATGCCAACTTTGTGAAAGCCCATTTTTCCTAGTTTAAGGCAGGTTTAACTAGGAATATCAGCTCTTTCGACAAGTTTTGGGGGAAATAAACCATTTTTCATTGGGCTTTTCCACCGATAAACGACCTGTATCGGTGGGGCTTATGACCAAGCCGACCCAATTCAGCCAGCTAATAACGAATAAATACTAATATTTAGCAGCCAGTTATTTGAGAAAGTGTGCCAGTCAACACCCAGAGGTTTGGCTCTACAAACCTGCGTCTGGCCTAACTCGCCAAAAAACCGGAAACCTTGGTTTATCGTTCTTAGTCAGGCCATTGTATTTATAGGTTACCAACGCGCCGATGGCAGGCGGGCTTTTCCGTTGAGCATCGGAGAAGCCCGAACCGATTTTGAAACGAATTCCGTTAGGCGTCTCCACCGTCATGCTGCCCATCACGTTGACTAAACGGCCTTTTCCTTTGTGATGCGCAATAACTATCGCTTCGGCGTCGTTCTTCAGTTTAACTTTCAACAGATCATCAGAACGACCACCACGATAGGCAGCGGTTTTCGATTTGAGCATGAAACCCTCACCACCCTTAGCGTCAATTTCAACTAACAAATTCTGCAATGTTGCTAGAGTTTTCGGCGCAGCGCGCTGCTCAACAATTTGCCAATGTCGGTTACCTTGCGTGGCGTGCAATTGCTGCATTATTTGGTAGCGCCTTGAAAAATCACCCGCAATATTCGGTAACTCAAAGACCATAAATTTCACTTTTCGCCATCCACTATGCGGTTCAAGTCTACGAACTATCCCAGATACTTCGTCAAAAGTTTGACGACCACCCCAAAGCTCGCCGTCAAGCGAGGTCGCAGGTAACGAGTCCAAGAACCATCGCGGAGCGAAGAACTCATGCCCACCGCGCGAACGTAGATGACGACCATCCCAATAGGCCCGAACTCCATCCAATTTTTCACTCAAATAATAATCATTTAGATTGTGCTTCTGCGGGTCAAAACTACTGGCTAGCAGAAATGAGAATGACTGCTCTTCAGCCACTGCATTTAACGGAACTAAAAGTACTAAAAACAATAATAGTAGAGGTTTCATCGTAAATAGGCTCCTTGCGCTGATGAAGAATTTGATTTAACTCAGACGCTATTCCTTGCGCCTGATCACAGGATAGCAAATCAGGCTCATCACATAAAGGTTGATTATGTAGGTGCGGCTGGTGCGCGTCGCAACTCGTCAACGGTCGTGCTAGGACAAACTTAACCACACTGCGGTTTATCGAGAAAGCGCTTTCTCGCACTGGTAATTTAGCTGACTTAGCAATAAGTAATGAGGTAAAAAATCATCTTCGAATTCTGCCAAGGCGTTTACAACACTCAAGCGTATAAGTACAACTGTGCTGCCAATTAGACTTTTTAGTTTCGAGATATACTTCTAATTTGATATTCAATAGACTGAATCAATACCTTTACCAGCTCAGAAGTATCGGCCAACATAAGCGTATTACTAACTCATTTCTACTAGAATAGCCTACCTAAGCGATTCATCTTCACAAGCCTTTATGTCCACCCCGCTCATTGCCGACAAGTTCTTAGTCAGGCGAACGTTATGCAACTAGCTTCAATCTCGATTTCAGGAATAAAGGTTTTAATCTTCCGGGACGACTTGAATAGCCCGGGCGTGTCGGGAAATAAACTGCACAAGCTCGTCCCCAATATAGCATTAGCTAAATCACAAGAGTGCTCGGCTATCCTAAGCTTTGGTGGTCCCTACTCAAACCATTTACACGCGCTGGCTTATGCCTGCCAAGAACAAAGCTTAGATAGCATCGGGGTTGTGCGAGGCGAATTACATGAAAATCTAACGCCAACGTTACGCGACTGCCAAGCATGGGGAATGCACCTTATTCCGTCGCCTCGAAAAGCTTATCGAGAATACCAAGAGACCTTATTTACTAGCCATGAAACACGGCTTGCCAGCGAAATATCAAACCCACTATTTTCCGCACTATTCAGCAAAACGCTAGTTATTCCTGAAGGCGGCAGCAACCCAATTGCGATCCACTCACTGGGTGAAGCTTACAGCCGAGTATTCGAATTAAACGACTGTCAAGAAATTACCCACGCAATTTGCGCTACGGGCACTGGAGCCACGTTGGCAGGCTTATATAAAGCCGCTCCAGACAAGGTAAGGGTAATTGGTATTCAAGCAGTCGCAGAAGGTAACGCCACCCTTGAGCGAGTACGAGGCTGGGCTGGGTCGAACATGGAGTTGGGCTCTTCGAATGTTGTTATCGAACCAGGTCATTTAGGTGGCTTTGGTAAAAGGCCGCCCGCTTTACTTGAGTTTATCGAAGCGTTTGAAGCGAAACACAACATGCCTCTAGACCCAGTGTATACCGGTAAAGCGATGTTTAAGCTTTCTCAAATGATCGCGAAAGGCGATTTCACTCAAACTGATAAAATCCTCTTTATACATACCGGTGGCGTGCAAGGAAAGAGAAGCTCAAGCTGACTATCAGCTTGAGCTTGGGTCGACAATTTTTATTTCTTGCGCCAGCCAGCACCTAGGTTAATAAATTGCCCAGCCGATGTTTTTTCTAAAGCCGTTTTACCAGCCAACTTTTCGACTGACTCCAGACTAGCTCCGTTGCGTTGCGCTATCTCTTTATATTTATTCTTTCGCTTGGCGTTGATGTCATTTATCAGAGCAGTGGTCTCGGGCGTAGCGCTGACCGCACCTAGATAGCCGGTGAGCTGTTCACCGACTAAGCCTCGTTGTTTAGCTTCACCAAGGGAAAGGGCAAACGCGGCGCTGCTGATAAATAAAGACGTTAGTAAGCTGATCAATATGATGTTAATTTTTTTCATAATTTGCTGCTCTTAATAAGATAGAAATTGGTAATAAAGTGAGACCGAATAGCCGGTGACCTAAAATAGGTCTGAATCTTCGTCGAATAACTTTTCTAAATCTTTTTCAACTTTGATTTTAATTTCATGTTCAATTTTCACATTTAAATTAATTGTGATGGGTTCTGAAGGTGCTGCGACTTGCACTGTCGGAGTACAGCCTGTGGTTAGCAGTAAGCAGCTAGTGACCAGTAAAAATTGCCTTAAGCGATCAAATTTAAAACTCGTCTTTCTTACGTTTGAAGTCATTCGTCATGCACCTGTCTATTGCTGTCTCGTACTGCTTAGTTTACTGCGATGTTGTTTTTTGATAAAAATCTTGCACTCGTTTGTCAAGCCTATCACTAACTCCCTCGACCAACCGTAAACTTTCAAATAACTTTAATATGTTTTGTTCAAGGTTGATGTTCAGATTTACCTGCCGGCCTTGCTCAAATTCAGGATTATTACCCTGCAACTGTAGTTTTAAAAGTAACGTACCATCTGGCTGATAATACGTGTCGGCGCGAAGCACGTCGTAATTGAAATTCCGTAAAGCCAACATCACGGTTTCAGCGTATTTATTCGCTTTCACAGCGTCGGCATCGGCTTGATAGCGAAGTGTGCCCCCCGGCGCTATCGCGTATAGCTGACCGTTATCAATACTGACTTGGCCATTCACTATGGTTATTGGTAGTTCGCCAGTCAACAGCCCCGTCGCTTGAATGTCATCGAGTTGCTGTACGCGCACAAGTTCACTAAGATCAATGTCGTTCATCACAACTTTTAAGTGGTGTGTCACCTGGTTTAAGTCATACCTCCCGGGCTTTATACTCGCGGTGCCTTTCAATAAATGGGTTTGAGCGTCTAACAAATCTATAACCGGCAGG
>JAUKWC010039743.1:0-13171 GCA_032356245.1 Endocladia muricata | reverse complement strand
GTAATAGCCAAAACGTGTACGTCCTTCGTGTCTTGAGTGTGTTAGCGGAGCCTCTCTCCACCGTTGTTTTATTCATGCACACAGTGATTGATATAACAATTCTGCAATTGGTAAGCAGGTAGGTACGGTTGATGCCTATTTTGTCCTATTTTAGCAAAATAACGCAAAAAATCTAGGGAAACTATTTCCCTAGATTTTCTGCGTTATTTATTGACCATCTTTGGCAAAGCTTATATCGGTGCAATAGACATATTGGCTATTTTATGATTATTTAAAAACGGACGCTTTGGTAGATGACATAGTCGCTTCTTTATCACGAGGATGACTGTCTGATTTCCTTTCTCTCTATCTTATCGGCAGTTGCTTGCGCTCTGCATTGGGCAAAGAAATAGTTACACCAAATTCACTAGTTTTCGACGACTTTAAATCCTGAGCCGTCTGGCACAACCGCTTCACCTTCCTCGCCACAACTGCCTATAGCCCTAAATCCCGAGCCGTCTGGCACAATCGCGTCACCGTCCTCGTTACAACCGCCTATAGGCCTAAATCCTGAGCCGTCTGGTACAGCCGCTAAACCTGCCCCGTTGTAAGCGATTTGTTCCGCCACAATCACCTCACCCTCTTCGCTACATCTGCCTACAACTCTAAATTCTGAGCCGTCTGGCACAAGCACCAACCCTCTCTCATCACAACCGCCTACAACTTTAAGTTCTGAGCCGTCTGGCATAGACAATGAATTATCCCTGTTAACGAAGTCTCCTTCAGTTGACGTTTCGGTAACAATATTTTCAACTCCTTCAACCACGCGATTTACTTGAGGGCTTTGCCTCACGTTTGCGCATCCAGCCGAAGCGCTAAGCGCAATGATTGCACCGACAAGTATTGTAAGTATAGATCGATTGCTCATTTAATTTTTCTCCCGTTGCTACTGTTGATACTAAATTGTTCTGGCACGCTGTATAACGGACAAAACTCAAATAGGAAACGGGTAACTTTTCAATTATCTATTTTCAATTATCTATTTTCAATTATCCAGCTTTAATGCGTCCCAGCGGATCCGCGGTCCGCCATCGTTCGATCTCGCTCGAACCGATCCCACGCAAACGGCGCGATCATCTCTGGCGTTTTGCCCGTTGCAATCAGTTCGGCCATCGTCTCGCCACCTGCCGGAATCGCCTTAAAGCCCCACGTGCCCCACCCCGTTGTGATCAGGAAATTATCGACCGGCGTAACCCCCATAATCGGCGAATAGTCGGGCGACATATCGCAAACTCCCGTCCACTGACGCAGCACGCGCAAGTTGCGCATAAAGGGCAGCAGCGTGGTGATGCGGAACGAGCAATTCTGGATCAAATGATGACCCGACCGATAGTTAAAAGAGGGCTGCGGATCAATCTCCGCGCCCATCAGCATCTCGCCGCGCGCCGTTTGCGACACGTAAAAGAGCAAGCTTGTCGAGGCCACAATTGGATCAAAGGTTTTGGCGTAGTGATTCGTTACATAGGCCTGTAATGGATGCGTGCGAATTGGCAGCCGAAAGCCCGCCATATCCGTCACCGCAGTCACGTGACCACCCACCGCACACATCACCGTGCCGGCATACATCGGACCGTGATTTGTCTCCACTCCAATCACCCTGTTGCCCTCTTTGAGCAGGTCCAGCACTTCGGTCCGCTGGTGAATGTGGACACCCTCGCGGTTGGCTCCTTCGGCCAACGCCCAGTTGACTCTATCGTGGCGTGCGGTTGCGCCTTCCTCATGCCACGATGCGCCCATCACCGGCCAAACGCCGCCGCCCGTGATGTCGATCTCGGGGCAGATCTCTTTGATTTCGCTTGGCGTTACAAAGCGGGTCTTCGCCCCAAACGCGGTGTTGATCTCTGCCCGCGCCTGCTCTTGACGCACATCTGCCTCCGAGTGGGCCATCCAGAAGATGCCCTTCTTCTTGAACATCAGCCAGCGGCCCGTCTCTTCTTCCAAGCTGTGATAGCGTTCCAGCGAATGTTGATAAAACTTGACGGCTTCGGGAATGCCATAATTGGCGCGGATCACCGTCGTGTTGCGCCCCGAATTGCCGCCGCCGATATACTTGCGCTCCAGCACGGCGACATTTGTAATATTGTGTCGCGTCGCTAAATGATAGGCTGTAGAAAGGCCATGTCCGCCGCCACCAATAATGATCACATCATAAGTTGGCTTTGGGTCGTGCCATGTTAGCTTGACCTGTTTTTCCATAAATTCGTTCATAGTAGGCAATCCTTACGGCTATACAAAGCGGTACCACAAAGTAACATTTTTTATAGGTATATGTGAGCGTTGATACTCTCACCACGAGAGCTGATCATAGTCAATCGTCATGTATTTTGCTGGTCGATTCTTTTCTTTATCGCCCTCATCACTCATGATCAAAAGACGAGCTTCACCATGAATTGTGATTGAATCGATGGACTCCACGTTGTTCAAATTTATAATACCCGGCAGCGAGATCAACTCGGGCTGCTCGGCCCGATTTCCGCTCCATGACCAAAGTTGCGAATAGCGATCACCCTCATAATTGTCAATCTCGTTGACGATGAGAAAAGTCGCCAGAACCGGATCATAACTCAGCGCGCGTATGCCTCCGCCTTTCAAATCAAGCAGGATTGGGTTGCCAAATTTCGGCGCCGCTTGATTGTCGAAAACCTCGTCTGGATTCTCGATGATGATTATAATCGAAAGCACACCCGCTTTGGGCGCGCGTAGCCCAAGAAGCAGCCGCTTTTCTTGCCGATGATAGGCCAGCCCCTCGATATTCAAAGCATCAAAATTTATACCCTCACCAGTTTGGGCCTCGATTGCACTCTTTATTTCGTCCGATGCTTCCAGCGTATCGGTTAGCAAGGTATAGCTGTTGATATTTCTAACATTGCTGCCTTCGATCCGAAACCGCAATAGCTGCTCGCGATCGGGCCGCCGTTCGCCTTCCCTCGTTCTGGAATGTGACGTAATCGCATAGATGAGGCCCGCATCATCGATAGAAAGACCTTCCAAATCGCTCAGCCTGCGGCCAAAGCCACGCATCAGCTTCAGATCAGATGGCGCATCTTTGGTTAGGCTGCCGTCGTTTTCCACCGTCATCAGACTGATCGCACGAGACGCCTCGTCTTCAACAACCAATATACGCCCATCGGCCAACTGCTGCACGGCAGACGGTTCATAAATGCCATCAAGCTCAGATATGCCTAGATTTTGCAACCGAATCGGCGCGTCGTCAGAGAGACCTGGGAATAGCCCAAAAATAGCCCGTATGCCGATGAATGATATAACGGAAGCCAGCAGCCCCCAGCGAAAAATAGTGTATGAGATATGTAAAAGCTTAAATTTTCGGTTGGCGATCAACCCCAGCCAGTAGAGTTGATCGCCCATTTGTTGATAGATATTTTCGTGGTTAAGAAGAAGCTCTTTCATGCGCGCCCAGTATTCCACTCTATCCAAGCGGATACGGTCAGAATAGATGAGCAGATTAAGATTATGGTCCGCCTTATCTTCATCTCCTTGCATGGTATAGTGGCGAAAATCGCTTAGCTTTGCGTCGCGACGATAGACGGCCTTTCCCCACTCCCAGACGGCACCAAAAAAATCGGTCTGTTCGGGCGAGGCAGCAAGAAGCGCAAAGACAATCGATGCCGCGGATGTAAATAGAAAGATACCTGCTGGAACAAGAAATTCTGGCGAAGAGGAAAAAACGAACGCCCCCGATATTACGAGCGCCGAGATGATAAACCCATTGAGCGAAATCATAATGTTCGCCTTCGTTGCCGCCAGAGCGATGATATCGAGTTCTGCTCGGTAGGCGTTTCGAAACATAGTCTCGACAGCCTTCGACGAACCAATCTTGTTTGAATCTTTCTTATTTGACTTATCTTTTGCCATTAAACTGCCGATTCTGTTTGCAACAAACCATAGCTTCTTAAACAAAGCGAGTGTTGATAAAATTTGACCGCTTCGGGGATGCCGTAGTTGGCGCGGATCACCGTACTGTTGCGTCCCGAATTGCCGCCGCCAATACTGATCACATCATGGGTCGGCTTTGGATCATACCATTTTCGCTTGACCTGTTTTTTCATGAATTCGTTCATAAAGGTACGATCCTTCGATTTGTTATATCAATAAATCAGAAAGTAAATATGTGCTATAATATCAGATAGAGTACTTATATTAATACGGTTTTTTAGGAGCTTTGCTATGAATCAAACCATCACAGTTGAACATGTATTAACGTTAAGCGAACAGCTATCGTTAGTCGAGAAAGTGCGTCTTATAGAGCTAATTGCGCCACAAATCACTCGTGAATTGACAATGGAAAACAGCCCGCGTAAATCACTACGGGGACTATGGTCTAAAAGTAACCTTACAGCCAAAGAAATCGATGACAATCGTATTGAAATGTGGTCCAATTTTCCGCGTGAGAACATCTAATGTCACAATCTACATCTGAATATAATATACCTGAGTCAAATTTTGTAACAGATACACATGGACTGATCTGGTACTTGGAAGATAGCCCCAAACTTGGGAAACAAGCTCATGCTGCGTTTGATGCTTGTGATCGAGGAACCTGCCTGATCTACGTGCCAACTATATGTCTTGTAGAAATTATCTACTTGCAAGAGAAAGGCCGAATCGACTCAACATTGCTTACACAATTTCAAGAAGAACTCGCCACGAACAGCAGTGGACTGCGTGTAACAGCTTTAACATTTGAATCAGCGCTATCCCTTGCCAAAATTTCACGTCAGGAAATCCCAGACATGCCTGACCGGATTATTGCAGCAACGGCTCTCCTGCTTGATTTACCGCTTATCAGCCGCGACCGCAAAATTGAGCTCTCATCAGTCAAAACAATTTGGTGAATACACACCCTTTCGCCTATTCCGAATGTAGCCTTTTTACCCCTGCCGCAAATCGTTCCAGCGTTTTAGAGAGAACGCCCCGTTCCAGCATAATTTCAATCAGATAAAATTTATCATCATTCTTCATGGCGTGACCGAGCGCGTTCTTTAGCTCTCGTCTGGTCGTCACGCGTCGTCCGTGGCCGCCCAAAGATTTAGCCTGATCTGCATAGTGCCAATCATCCAAATCGTTAAATTCGGATTCGGGCTGAAACGTGCGCAGCATCTCCCAACTTGTGTTATTAAAGAGCAGCACAATTGGGTTCCAGCCATAGCGACGACAGTTGCCCAACTCCCAACCCGTCATCTGAAACGCACCATCGCCGACCAAAATTAGCGGACGTTTGCCCGTCGCGGCCTGCACACCCATACCTGCCGGCACGCCAAAGCCCATGGTGGCATAGTAGCCAGGCGCAACCAAGGCGGTATTGTCCATTTCTAATGCCGTAAAAAGACAGTCGCCCATATCCGACGCAATGGGCATCCGTCCATGTGTCTCCATCAAATCGTTGACCGCGCACGCAATATCCGTTGGCGTGATCTTGCTGTCATCCACCACCAACCCCTGTGAGTAGCCTTTGCTTTGAATCGTCTGCGGCGGATGCTCTTTTGGTAAACGTTTGATCATCGCATCGAGCAGGGCGCGCAGCGGAATGTGCGCATAGCTGCGAAAACCGACCTGCACCTGCTCATCCTCCACGTGGATCATATTGCGCGCCGCCAGCGTGGTGGTCGACACGCCAAGATTCGTGTCAGACAGAATCACGCCCAGCAACAGCAGCGCATCCGAACTTTCCACCAACTGCGTCAAAGATTCATCACCTGCTACGCCCATATACGTTCCTAACAGCGGGGCATCGTCATTTGCCAGCAGACCGCGGCCCATAAAGCTGGTCACCACCGGCACGCCCAGCCGATTGGCAAGCTCGGCCACCTTAGATTCTACACCATAGCGCCGCGCCTCAATTCCAACCATCAACACGGGCGATTTGGCTGCTTGAAGCGTTGTCAACATATCGTCCACACACGCAGTCAGTGCTTCCTCATCATGCGCTTTGGCCACAACGGGCGTGACCGCTGCACATGGCTCTAAAACTTGATCGCGCGGCACTTCGATATAGACCGGTCTCGACATACGTTTGCAGCGATGCAGCGCGTCGGCGATCTGCGCGGGTGCCTCACTTGGGTTATCCAACCGAATCTGTGCGCAGGTGATCTGCTTGTAGATCTCTAGCTGCGAATCGAGCGACTTGGCCTGATGATGAAGCAACAGCCCGCTCTTGCTCTCGTGAATGCCCGGCCCACCAGAGATCACCACCAGCGGCGACTTTTCGGCATAGGCCGCCGCCACTGGATTGATCATGTTTAAGGCCCCTGCGCCATAGGTCACCGCGGCCACACCCAGCCCGCCATGAAAGCGCGCCGCCGCATCTGCCGCAAAGCCCACCGCCGGTTCGTGGCTCAGCGTATAAAGCGGCAGAATCTGAGATTCTTCAATTACCTTAAAAAAGGGCAGCGCAAAATCACCCGGAATCCCAAAGATCTCCTGCGCGCCGTGTTCTTTTAGAGCGTGTAATAAAGCAAGACTAATATTCATTTTTTACCATATAAAAGTTTTTCAGAATGATGATAGTGCCTTTGAAGCACCGCATGGAAGGGTATAAAAACCGCACCACTAGTCGATCTATTTTCAAGCCATTTATCAAACCACTTATCGAACCCAATAGAGCCAGAAAAATTTATGCTATCCATCAAGATTTAATATGCGGAATGATAGTTCATTTGGAAGGATTTATGCAAAGCAGTAAGGTAATAGCGAGTATGGGCTTAGGCTTTTAGATGCACCGGAAAATAAAAAAGCCCAACCGTTTTCCACTGGAAAGCGATCGGGCTTATTATACTCTTTAGGTTCTTGCTAGACTGATGTGCCAACCCGAATAGTGCGCTCTTGAAACTGACAGAGCCTGTGAAACTGACAGAGCCTATCATCATGCTGACGCAAACCCTCTCTTTCTATCCACCCAAAAAATCGCCTTTGCCAATCTGTACGCCGTTGTGCCGTAAAATTGCATACGCAGTAGAGACGTGAAAGTAGAAATTGGGCATAACAAAACCAAGCAGATAATCTTTGCCGCTGAAGTCTACTTCTCTTGGTCCCAGCTTTAGATGAATATCTTTTTCTTCCGCCCCATCAAACTGTTCGGGGGTAAATTCATCCAAATACGCAATCGTTCGATTGAGCCTCTCGCGTGCATCAGCAAACGTCTCCTCGTCATCTGTCCAAGAAGGCCTTTCGACTCCAGCCAGACGCGCGGCGGCTCCTCTTGCCGTGTCCGATGCGATTCTGATTTGGTGCATAAAAGTAAGCATATTGGGATAGAGCCTCGCGTGCAAAATAGCGTTTGGGTCGATCTTCTCTGCTTCGACGTGCGCTTCGGCCTTGGCAACAATCGCCTCCAAATTACGCAGCGATCGCGATAGAGGTACAACGGTCTGATCATAGATAGAGATTGACATCTGTGTTTTTGTTCCTTCTTGCTGATGGGTAGATTCAAAAAAATGATAATTTTCCAACAGTGCAACAGTACATTAACCGAGCCTATCTAAGCAAAATACAGTCGAGACAGGCCATCCATCAATCGGGTGAACTTTACACCGCATGCAACAGAAGTTTAATCTGAAATGTTCCCGCGTCTATAAAAAAAGCATCATCACGCGGCTACTTTTATAAAAGCTAATGCGACAGCCGCTCTTCAAGCTCGTGCGCGTAAGGCGTTTGCACCACAAAAAGCACGCCATCCTCTTCGAACCACAGCTTTGTTGCAATGCCCGCCACCGCGCCCTGCGCAAAGGCAGGTCTCTCGGATGGCATTTCCCATTCGGCCAGCCGCGCCAGCAGTGCCAGAGCCTGTTCCTCGTCCACCCATGCGCCCGAAAATGCACCTTCATTTAGAAGAATAGCGTGCGGATCCATCGCCACTATCGATGCCCTCTCCGCTGCGTCTATCGCGGGCATCACAAAACATTCGTCCTCTGCAAAACGCAGACAAATGGCCCCCTCGCGTGCCGGGACCACGTTGATCGCCGCGTCCCTAATTGTGGTCGTGGTCGATACAATGCGCGTGCCAGCCAGCCGTGCAAAAGAGATTTCTTTAAACGCGTGCACGAGACGCCTCCTTATCATAAAAAGGCACCTCGACCCGACGCGCCTCCATGCCGTTAATTGTCACCGTTTTGGGCAACTTACCATCAAAATAATCGAGCCAACCCAGCGCCACGCCACGGTTCAACGTCCACGACCAAGCCGCCGACGTGACGTGACCCGCAAACTCGTCAGATCCATGCTTATCTTTATGCCAAATGACCGCTCCTTCCTTAGGCGCGCCTTCGGCAATCTCAAAGCCAACCAGCATCTTGTCGAGCGGAATTTTGTTGGTGCGCAACACGGACGCTCGACCAAGAAAATGCTCTTTATCTAGCTTGCACATCCATTCGTGGTGAATGCGGCGCGGCGTGGAATCGTAGTCGGTATCCTGCCCCACAATCACGTGGCCCTTTTCTAGCCGCAGCGCCATCAATGCTTCTAGCCCGTGCGGTTTGATGCCCAAATCTTGACCTAGCGTCATCAGCGTCTGCCACAGTTCCACCGACCGTTCGGCGGGGTGATGCAGCTCGTAACTTAGCTCGCCCGTAAAGCTCAGCCGGAAAACGCGACAAGGCACGCCCGCAATTTCTATATCGGCAAAACGCATAAACTTGAGCGGCTCGACCATGCCCGCGCGCTGGAGCAATTCGTTCGCCAGCGGGCCCGTCACGTTGATAGCACCCTGCGTGTACGTTTGGTTGATCAGGCGCACGTCCATCTCAAAACCGGCGGCCCAATCGCGGATCCACATTTCCGAATGGCCCGTGCCGCCCGAAGTCAGCGTCAGGATGTAGCGATCATCCGACTCTTTGCCAATTAGGCCGTCGTCCATCACGTAGCCGCGTTCGTTGAGCAGCAGCACATAGCGCGTGCGTCCTTCTTTGATGGTGGCAACGTTGGTTGGGTAAAGCTTTTCTAGAAAGGCTAGCGCATCGGGTCCACTAATCGTCATTTTGCCCAGCGTCGAGACATCCATAATCGACACCGCCTCGCGCACGGCCCAATACTCGGTCTGCAAATCGCCATAATTCCACGGTCGCCACCAGCCACCCGAACGCTCCATCTGCGCACCCAGATCGCGATGCACCTGATCGAGCGCAGTTTTGGCCGTCGGTCGATGATGGCTGCCCGCCGAGATTTCGCCCAGCGTAAGCTGTCGATTAACCGGCCGCGCCGTAAAGCGATCTTGCAATTCGCCGCCGCGCGCCTGAATAAAGCTGCGCATGTACGGGATGCAGCCCATGCCTTGGCACGTCCCCGTCCCCGCCAGCGTCGAGCGTTTGATCAACTCCATCTCGCGGAAGCCGCTCTCCCACGTGTAGTCCAAATCTGACAGTTTGATGCCCGAACAGGCGCAGATCATGCTGTCGGGATCGGTGGGGCAGGCAGGCACGGTCGGCTCGATTGTGGCCTCGCCCACCGCGCGCACGGATAGATCCGCGCCCATTTTATGCAGCGCATTACGCGGATGCAGGCCAAGACCAATCACGACCGCGTCGCATTTGTGGGTGCTTTCGTCGCCGTCTCCGTCACGCATCACCACCGCGTTGACGTTGCCAACGCTGTTGCCCTCGAAACGCACAATCTCGCCATTCAACAACTCATGTTCGATATTGGTGGGCGCATCGCCAATTGCCACAACCCTGCCCAATTCCAATCCCGCCGCGGCCAGCGATTCTGCCGCCCGCGTCGTCATCAGTCCAGCCAGATACGATCCTGGCGCAACGGGCTGTAATTCCGCCGCCCCCGTCGCCACGATCACTTCATCCTTGGCGTGAATGTGCAGCATTCCGCTGTCGTTTCGCGCCACCACCCGCGGCCCCGCGTAGATGCCGACCGCCTCTTCGCCCTTGGTCGCGTCTACTGTTATTACCTTTTTGCCCGCTGCCTCTGCTTCTTCCTTCGCCGCTTGGCCCGACTCGCCTTGGCCGATTACGATCACGTCGCAAAAGAGATTTTGCGCGGGCGTTTCGGCGCGCAGCCGATCATCTACCGGCAGCGGTGGATATTCGCCGCAGAGATGTTGTCGTTCGATCACCATGCCCGGCTTTGGCTTCACTTGGCAGGTACGAACATACGCCACCCCATCAACCGTCGCCAAGCAGTGCGGACAGTCGCCGCCACAGCAGAGCGTTCCGCCGCCAGTCGGGTGCTGATCCGCTTTGAGCATGGCCGAAAGGACGCTGTCGTTTTCGGTAATCGGAACGGGGATTCCGTCTACGATTATGCGCATAGAGTAGTTCCTATAATAGTTTGTACTTGTTGGGTGTATGGAAAAATAAGATGCGCTGATGATAGTTCATTGGGCACATGTTTTGCAAGTGGGGAGAGTATTTTTTAGAGGTTGGTTTTGGTTGGTGGGATTGTTTTACTATATCGTATATTTATTCAGATCACATGAAAATCCTGCACCTAAAGTAAATATATTATCACGCAGTCATTTTTCTAATTGTAGTATCAGCCGCTCCATGGATTGATGATCTTCACATCCGTCCCATCGAAATCTTTCACGTTGCGCGTCACTAGACAAACATCATGATGTAACGCCAGCGCCGCGATCATCGAATCCATAGCAGGCAGTGTTCGAGTTTTTGCAACCAAATTGCCCCATGTCAAAAACACGTCTAGCGTTAGAGTCAAGATTCTGCCATCAAATCGAATTAACAATCCATCACGCAACCAGTCTTCCAACTCTTTTCGTCGGCGAGATTCGGATAGCTTTGCAATGCCGTGCTGAATTTCACCGATAGTGACCACGCTTAAAAACAGTCGACTATCGTCAACCGAATCAAGCCAATCGAGCACATCCTGATTGGGGGCTTTTGTGGTGAATTCAGAGACAACGCACGTATCAAGCAAATAATTCATAGCTCAAGTCTATCTCGAATCAGGCTCTTGTCTCGACTTAGGTCAAGCTCTACATCTGCCAAAGGAGAGTTTCGAAAGAAATCCGATAGCTTCTCTTGCGGCGCGATCATTTTTTGATACTCTGCATATGACAACACAATTACCACTTCGTTTCCATGCCGCGTGATAATTTGTGGTCCCATCTTCATCGCATAATCAACGAGTTTACTAAATTTGTTTTTTGCTTCTTGTAATTGCCAACTTTGCATCATATTTATATGCTCCTTAGATGATTTAGCTAGACAGGCTAGATTTTACATCAAGAGGAATGCATTGTCAATGTGTTTTTGCTTAAGCCACCTCAACCGCCGCATTGACCTCCCGCACGACATTTAATAGCGCCTTGGCTTGCTCGTTATAGTGGTAAACGTTACGCTTATGGAGCATAATGAAATAGGTTAGGAGAGATTTAAGGAGAGATTTATGTCTGTATCTGTGGTGTTAGAAAAGATGTCGTTGCCATCAACGGGTGTGGTGAAAGTACAGGTTGACTATACCCTTAATATCAAAATTTCTGCTGAAGAGGCTCGTCATCGGGTACATTCGTGGCTAGTTGGTGATGTCAGCTATATGATCCGTGCCGATGAGCCAACGCTTGTGATTGACGAAAACAAATCAGGTAGGCCGCTTGCGCATTGGCGGATTCCTGCCCTTCTTACCGCCACGCATCTAGGTGATGTGGGTGTTGTTAGTCAAGTCGATGTAGATGTTAAAAGCGGCGAAATACGAGATTCAAAGCAATGCGCCGAGTTGATTTTGAGTAATGCGAAAAAGTTAGCAATGGCAATGCCAGCATACAAACCCAAAGGCGATGTGCCAGCCCAAAATCTTGCGACTCGTTTAAAGCCAACTGTTACAGCACCCGCTGGCAATCCGCTGGATATTCTTTAGCAATAAGCCCAACTGTATAGGCCGTTTGACAATGTTGTTTCAACTAACCAGTTTTTCACCACGAATAAAAAGTGTGCGGCGGGTATGGACCACGGGGCACACTACAATTAGCGAGAATGCCCCGCACTAACCTTCCAACGATTACTGTCCCCACAATACTTGTTTAACCTCACCACTACTTGACGAGACATCCACAACAAGATCACCACCACGTATATTGATATAATCTTTGGGACCGTAATTGATACGCCAATACATAACATCGTCTTGCAAGCGTTGTGTTATGGTTAGTAGACTTTCAGCTACATCAATTCCCATCTCGCTAGCGCGTTTATTCGCAGTTGCAAGTACATTCGCTATCGTTACAGCAATATCGTCTTGAAAAACCTCAGATGTAAGTGTTATTGCCATCTTAATCCTCCTCAAATAACTCGCTTCTACTTATCATTTCAATCACTTCACCATCAGGTCGAATTAGGTAAATTACCTCAGTAGCAATCACATATTCACCGATATACAATGCGCCTTTGAGATTTGGATCATCTCGAACTGCACGTTTATCCGTTGTGCTCGGTTCCTGAAGAAAGTTCTTACCTGTATTGGGGTGCGTATGGAACGACGCAAGAATATCGTCTTCGCCACTGCAACAATTGTTATGCAAGGGTACGGAAATCTGATTTTGTATGCCAACAGACCATCGTAGAACAATAATATCACCACCTGAACTCTGGAGAATGAAACCACCCTCTTCATGACCGCCTGTAATACCAGGAAGAGATTCACGCCAAGCTAACCTCAATGCCGCTTTGACAATATCATTTTGAAGTAAACCACTTGGGGTAAATTGCATATTTCACTTAATCGAATCCACTGATTTCAGTCTGTATTTTTTCAAACACATTTTTCAGTTATAGTCAGCCCAATTATATCAGAAAAACTGGGCAGATTCTACCCTGTTTCAATTTGAGAAGCATCTAAGTTATGGCTTATGCGATATGGAAATCGCACATACCTATGTTTTATTCCATAAACTCGCCCTCAAACTGAGATGCTCCCAAAAGAAGACTATACTAAAAATTAGTTCGTCGCTCATGGTAAAATTGTACCTTGTGTGTTATATGGCGTCAATAGAAAACATTCCGCCATTTAGGACAATTGCACCATGTTTATACAACTCTGTAACTGACATCGCCAACTCCCTACCCTACGCCCACACAAAGTGGAAAATGGACTGAAAAATGTCTTGCTCCCATCAAAATAAGTTGATGCAAGATCCTCTATCATAACACCCACCCCC
>JAUKWC010039732.1:0-13174 GCA_032356245.1 Endocladia muricata | reverse complement strand
CATCAAGTCGGCTCCGCCGAAACTGCAACGCCTCGTCACCAAGGTCGGGCGCAATGTCGACGAGGCGGCGCGCACCGTGTCCTTTATCGTCTCCACCGGGGCCGAGGATCGCGACGGCGATGTGATCGATCCGAACGGCTGGTCGCTCGACCGCTACCGGAAGAACCCCATCGTCCTGTGGGCGCACGATTACCGCCTGCCGCCCGTGGCGAAGGCCCCTGATATTCGGATCGCCGACGGTGCCCTGCGCGCTCTGGCGCAGTTCCCTGACGAGGGCGATTACGAGTTCGCCGACACGGTGTTCCGCCTCTATGCGGGCGGATACCTCAGCGCTGTCTCCGCCGGGTTCCGGCCTCTCGAACAGGAAAAGCGGTCGGATCGCGGCAACCTCGTTCGCTCGGCGGAACTGTGGGAGTTCTCGGCGGTACCGGTGCCCTCGAACCCCGAGGCGCTGGTGCAGGCCAAGAGCGCCAAGATCGACGTGGCCCCGATCCGCGAAAGCATGGAACAGGCGCTCGACGATGGCATCCTGCCCGAATGCCGCGACGCCATCCATGCCGGATACGTCGCCCTCACCGGCAAGACGCATCCGGTCATCCAGAAGGAACTCGCGCGTCGGAACGGTCTGATCGACGACCCGCCGCCCGATCCGCCGCCCGCGAAGACCGCTGACCCGGCGCCGACCCCGAAAGCGCCGGTCACCCCCCTCACCCCCCAGCCCGAAACGATCCCGACCGAGGCCGTCGTCGCGATGGTCGCGAAAGCCGCCGCCGATGCGGTGGCTGTCGAGTTCGCGAAGCTGCGCGGCATCCCCACCTGAAGAGGACTTCCCATGCTCCAGACGATTCACAATGGCCGGGCGGCGATGCCGTTCGGTATGGTCACGAAGGCCCCCGATACCGAAGACCAGACCGAAACCGGCACCACCACCGAGACGAAGGCTCCCGACGCGACCGCCCCCGTCGCGCTCCAGATGACGAAATCGGCCCTCCAGTCCCTCATCACCGATACCGTCGGCGCTGTCGTAGCCGAGTCCATGAAGGGCCTCGCCACCCCGCAGTCGGGCACGGCCCAGCAGGTCATCACGTCCCCCGCGATCACGAAATCCCTGCGCGAGCCGTCCTCGAACTTCGGCGGCTTCATGGGCGTGCTGGTGAAGGCGAAGGGCAATACCTACCTCGCCGGTCAGGTGGCCCGCGACATGTACGGCGCAGACCATGCCATCACGAAGGCGCTGAACGAGGGCACGTCGGGCGCGGGGGCCGAACTGGTTCCCACCATCGTCGCCGACGAGATCATCCCCGCCCTGCGCGCCGCGTCGGTCATCCGCCGCTTCGGCCCGCGCATCGTGCCGAACCCCTCCGGCTCGCTGCTCGTGAACCGCATCGCCACCCCAGCGCAGGGAACGTGGGTCGGCGAAGGGCAGATCGTCAATGCGACGCAGCCCGTCCTCGACACCGTGACGCTGACCTGGCGCAAGCTGCATGTGAAGGTGCCGTGGACGAAGGAACTGGCCATGCACTCCGCGCCGGACGTGGAGTCCGCGATCACGGCGGATGTGGTCGCCAGCGTCGCGACGAGCGAAGACGCGGCGTTCATCCGGGGCACGACCGGCGGCATGAACCCGGTCGGTCTGCGCTACCAGATGGCCGCAGGACAGGTCATCGGCGCGAACGGCACGGTGAACAGCGACAACACCGAAGAGGACCTGCTCAAGCTGGTCAACGCCGTCGAGGGTGCGAACCAGCCGATCACCAGCGAGACGGCGGTATGGCTCCTCTCCACCCGGGTCAAGAACTGGCTCCTGAAGCTGCGCGATGCCAACGGGAACCTGATCTATCCCGAACTGCGCGAGGCGAACCCGCGCCTGCACGGCTACCGCGTCGGCGTCACGAACAACATCCCCTCGAACCTCGGTGCCGGATCGAACGAGACGGAAATCTATTTCGGCCACATGCCGGGGATTATGATCGCCGACGGCACCGGCCTTGAGGTCGGTGTGCTGGAGAACGTCGCCTACACCGATTCCGCAGGCAATCTGCGCTCCGGCGTCGATACCGACGAACTGCTCGTCAAGGCCGTGACCCGCACCGACATGGCGCTTCGTTACACCACCTCCTGGGCCTGCCTGACCGGCGTGACCTGGGGCGGCTGATCCTCCTGACACCCTGAACTGAACCAGACGCGGGCGGGGCGACCCGTCCGCCAACACGAGAGGATACCCCATGCCCGTGAAGATGAAGATGGTCCACGGCAACCTGTTCCCCGGCGACGTGGCCGGGTTCGACGAAGACACCGAGGCTGCGCTGATCGAATCCGGCAAGGCCGAAGCGGTCGAGGCCGACAGCGACCCGGCTCAGGTCGGCGATCCTCCGACCGATCCGGCACTCACGTCGCCCCTCGCGCCGGGCGGCATGAAGGCTCCGCAGGCCCCACCGACCAACAAGATGGCGGTGCCGGGTGCGAGCGTTCAGAAGGCGGACCCCACCTCCTCGCTGGACACGATGGACCGCGATGCACTCAAGGACTTCGCGGCGTCGAAGGGCCTGGCCGAAAAGATCGACATGCGCCAGAGCGAGGCCGACTTGCGGGATGCGATCCTGAAGGAACTGGAGTAGCCCATGGCGCTTGCGACACTCCAAGAGGTCAAGGCCCGGCTCGGCATCACCCACACGGACGACGACGACCAGATCACCGTGCTCACCGCCGGGGCGTCCACCATCATCGCCCGGTACACCGACGCGACATTCGCCCGGACCGAGTTCACCGAAACCCACGACGGCGGCGGCGAAGCCCTGATCCTCGACCGTCTGCCCGTGGTCGCCGTTGCCAGCATCCGGGACCGCACCGCGAGTGCAGCGGTTCCCTATCACGAACTCGACCCGGCGAGCGGCATGATCTACCGGGGCGCGGACGGCCTCGGACAGCGCCGGTGGGAGGCCGGTCGCCGCCGGTTCGAGGTGACCTATACCGCAGGGCATGACGGCGCACCGGACGACGTGAAACAGGCTCTCGCGATGATCGTGGCGGCGATGCGCGAGAACCCGGCGGGGATGACCGCCCAGAAGGACGGGGATTATTCTTTCTCCGCGACAGGTGGCGCCATGCCGCCCGGTGTCGCCGCGATCCTCGGGCGTTACCGGAATCGCCCTTGAGCGGGTCGTTCAACGCGACCCTCGAAATCCACCGCTCCACCGAAACCGACCTCGGCGGCGGGCGGTGGGGCGATGCGATCGGCAAGGTCGGCGAGGAGCGCGGGCGATTATCCCCCATATCCGGCTCCGACCCGATCTACGGCCAGCTTCAATCGGCGGTCACTCTCTACCGCTTCGCCACGCGCGGCGGGGCTGATGTGCAGATCGGCGACCAGATACACCACCCCGACGGGCGCATCGTCGAGGTGCGCCGCCTCGCCCCCACGTCTTCGGGGCGTCGGATTGAAGCGATATGCGAGGACATCGAGGATGCCGACTGAATGGTACGGCGAAGAGTACCGCCGCGCCCTCGAAGCCCGCCTGCTCAAGAACATGGAAGCCGCGTCCCTGTATCTGGCCGGGAAGGCGAAGCAGAAGATCAATCGCGGCAACCCGACCGGCAAGTTCCCGTCCCTCCCCGGCGAGCCGCCCAAGAAGGTCAGCGCCCGCCTGTTCCAGTCGGTCACGGGCCGCGCCTATCGCGACACCACCGCCATCGTCGGCATCTTCGGCACGAACGTCGAATACGCCCGCCGCCTCGAACTCGGCTTCGTCGGCATCGACAGCAAGGGGCGCAACGTCTCCCAGGAGCCGCGCCCCTTCCTGCGGCCCACGCTGGCCGAGGAGATCGACACCGTTATCCGCATCCTCGCGAGGGACTGACATGGACATGGGAACCGCCTTCGTCGATGCGATGAAGGCCGACACCGCGCTCGCGGGGATGATCACGGCGTTCCGGGGCAGTCCCGCCGTCTTCGGGCAATCGCCTGTCCCCCGCCGCGCACGCCGCCCCTACATCGTTACGGCATCGAACCTCAGCGATGTGCCGTTCGATACCCTCGATCCCGCTGACGGCTTCGGGCGCGATATTCGGCGCGACGTGTTCGCCTACGATGACCACCCGGAAGGGCTGGTTCGCATCGAGCAGATCGCCGAGCGCGTCCGAGCGATCTTCCATCGCCAGCGCATTGCCCCGCCCGGCTGGCGCGGCGTCTTCACCACCGTCGTTTCCGGGCCACTCCCCGCCCCCACCGACGACAGCATCATCGGGCGCGTTCTCACCGTTCGCGCCGTCATCACGGAGAACTGACACATGCCCGCACGCGGCACTATCGGAATGGCCCTCTACATGGGCGACGGGGCGGCAACCGAGTCCTTCGACAAGGTTGCAGGCGTCACCGGCCTGCGCGAACTGATGGGCGCGACCGCCAACGCCATCGACACCACCACCATCGAAGACCTGTACCGGACCTTCATGGGTGGCCTGATCGACCCCGGATCGGTCGGCTTCGACATTCTCTACGATCCGGTGGACGGCTCGCATGACGACACCACGGGCCTCCTGTCGAAGATGGAAGCCGCCGGGGCAACCCACAACTTCGCCCTGAAGTTCGCGACTCTCGACCCGGTGCAGTGGTTCGCGTTCTCGGGCGTCGTCACCAACTTCGCCCCGAACGCCAACCTCGACGATGCCATGCGCGCGTCGATCACCATCAAGGTCAGCGGCAAGCCGACCTTCAGCGGCACCGCGCCTGCGGGGGCAACCTGATGATCGGCCCCGTAGACGCCTCGTTCTCGCTTCCTCTCGGCGGCGAGAATGTCGAAGGCCGGTTCGACTGGCGCGCGCTCGACCGGCTGCGCGCTGCATTCGGCGCACAGTTCGAGGCCAAGGTCGCTCTCGCCTTCGCCGAGAACGACGTGGCCACCATCGCGCGCATTCTGGAGGCCACCACGCGCACACCGGCGGACTGGTGGATGGATGAAGGCTTGCCGGTGGTGGAGACGGTCGGTTTGCTGTCAAAGGCGATGGAGCGGGCTTATTTCGGCGCTGACGGCGCACCGGATGCCCCGTCGGAAAAGCCCCGGCCCCGGAAGGCGACCTGGTGGCGCGCGCTTTCGGGGTGGTGGTTCAAGCTGGTATCGCGCCTGCCGATTTCTGGCGGCTGACCCCATACCAGACCCGGCTTACCCTTGACGCCCGCCGCGCCGGTGAGAAGGCGGACCTCCGCGCCCTCGTTGCACAGGGATGGCACACCGCCAACCTGACCGCGAGCGCATCGGTCGGCAAGCTTCCTCGGCTCGACGAGTATGATCGGCGCATCTTCGGGGAAGACGAACGGCCCACCGAAACCGACCCCGCCCAGATCCTCGCCCAGCTCAAGAAGGTGTTCGCATGAACGACGTAATCGGAACCGCCGAGGTCGAGGTTCGTGCTCGCCTCGACCGGCTGGAAGCTGGATTGCGCGATGCGCGCCAGAAGACCGAGAGCGCCGCGCGGAATATGGATGCCGGTCTGGGCAGGATCGGTGGCACGGGAAGCCCAATACACCAGAACCTCGCACGGATGCAGACCGCCTTCGCGCAGGCCGAGAAACGGGCGGTGTCATTTCGAGCAAGCGCAACCCGCCTCGTAGGCGGTGTTGGCCTCGTCGCAGGTGCTATTGCCGCTGCTGTGAGGCCCGCCGTCGAGTTCGCCGTCGAACTCGACAAACTGTCGGCATCGACCGGTGTATCCGTCGAGCGCCTGCAATCGCTACGCTTTGCCGCTGACCAGAGTGGCGCAGGCGCGGACATGGTGAACGATGGCCTTGAGCGCCTGAACCGCCGTCTCGGCGAGTTCGTGAGCACCGGGGCGGGTCCAGCGCAAGAGGCGCTCGAACAACTTGGCATCGAGCAGGAGATCGCAACCGGCAAGATCGAGGCGGGGGAACCGGCACTCGACGCGATCCTCGAACGCCTCGGCGATGTGCCGGGCAACGCGGAGAAGGCCGCTATAGCCGCGAAACTGTTCGGCGATGAGGCCGGGCCGCGCATGGTCCGGCTGCTGTCGCAGGGTAGCGATGGTGTCGCCGCGCTCGAACAGCAGTTCAACGACCTCGGAATCACCGTCGATAGCGATACGGTGATGAAACTGGTCGGGCTGCGCGGCGAACTGGTGAGCGTCCGTGATGACCTGAACAATCTTGGCACGCTGATCCGAGGCTCTGCCATTTCCTTCATAGCGGACATAACCGTCGGCTTCATCGACTTCGCGAAAAGCATCGGTCTGGTGAACCAGCAATTCGCCCTGATGGGTGATGCGAAACTGCAAGGTATTCGGGACGAGATCGCTGAGACGAAGGCCGAAATCGAGAAGCTGGAGACGGCCACCGCCTTTCCCGCGCGTGGCCCGTCGATGGAGATGGCGATCGGTGTCGACACCAAGATTTCCCTCAAGAGGGAGAAGGTCGCCGGTCTGGAAGAGGAACTGAAACGGGAGACAGCGGCCCTCGCCGCTTCTGCTGAAATAGGTATCACTCCGACCACCTATGCGCCCGGCTCAGGCAGTTCAGGTGGATCGGGCATCACAGACACGGAAAAGGAGCGCGAACGCCTTCTCGACGATTTGGCCTCCAGCGAACGAAGCATCGAGCGCAACAAGGATATCTATCAAAAATTCATTGGCCTCCTGAAAGAGCCGCTTCCCGAACTCAGCGAGATCGAACTGAAAATCTCGGCCGACCGGGCCGCGCAGGAGATCGAGGACGCTTTCCTATCCGCTCCAGAAGGCCTGCAAGACCTCGCAGTCGATGCGGTGAAATCCAAGCAGCTGGAAGAGGCGATTGCCGACAAGGTACAGGCGCTCTCAAAGGCATTGGACGAACAGGATCGTGATGCCGCGCGGGCGATGGAGGCCCGGCGTCTGAAATCGACGAAGGATGGAAAGGCGATCACCGACGCCTTTGTGAAGGAATCCCAATCACGTCAATCCGCATTCGAACGCGAACTGGACGACTTCGCGAAGGCAGATGAAACCGCCCAGAAAGACCGTGTTAAGCGGCATAGGCGGACTATTGAGGAAATCACCCGCGCCGAGGACGCGCTTCTACCCCGCTTCGAGCGGATGGAGAAAAAGGCTCGTGACGACCGCGATGCTCAACTCGCCGTGTTCGGCTCTGACCCATCTATGGCTGATGGTCGTCTTCGCGCCGAAGAACTCTATCAGGCGAAAATTGCCGATATTGATCAGCAGCGTCAGAAAGAGAAAAAGGCACTGCAAGAGCGGCGCGACAGAGAAGCTGCGCGTGTAGCCGATAAGCGGGCACAGGATGAGGTTCGCGTCGCTGACGAAGCGAGTCGCCGTCAAGAACGCGCTCGGCAGGACACATCTCGCGCACTTGATGCGCTCCTCCCAAAGTACGAGCGGCTCCAGAAGGGGGCCGAAGACTGGCGCGATGCTCAGCTTGCAGCATTCGATCCGTCGATGGTCGAAGATCGCGCCCGTGTCGAGGAAGCGTATCAGGGCAAGCTGACCGATATTGCTCGCCAGCGTGCCGAAGACGAGGAGAAGATACGCGACCGCCAACGGCAGGTCGAGGAACGGCAGATCGCTGAGTCCACCCGCGCAGCCGAACGAGCTGCAAGAGAACAGGAGCGAGCCGACCAAGAAGCCCTCAAACGCTCCGAAACCGCAAAGCGCACTGCCGCGCAGGACAGGCTTAAGCAGGCTGAACTCGAAGCCGACATTGCCCGCGCGGGTGTGACCCAGCAGGCATCGGACGACGCGGGCGGTGCCGGAAGCCTCGAAGACCTCGAACGGGTCAACGAAACCCTCGCCGACAAGCTGGCGCTCATCGACCGGGAGGTCGCTGCACAGCAGGCCATCGCCCGGCTGGTGCAAGATAACGTCGACGCCACCAGCGAAGAAATCGCCACCGCCCGCCAGCTTGCAGAAGCTGCACATGATCGGGAACAGGGCGAGCGCGATGCGAACGAGGCGATCAAGGAACGCCAGACCCTTCTTGAAGACGAAAAGCAGCTCGACGAGAAGCGCCGGGAAACTCAGCAGCGTTATCAGGACGAGGTGAACGCGGCGAACGACCGGATCATCGAAGGGTTCGCCCAGAAGATAATACAGGCGGAATCGTTCGAAGACGGGCTTCGCCAGATCGGTATGCAGCTTCTCGAAATCGCGGCGAACAGCTTCTTCCAAGGTGCCGCCGGTCAGACCCAGCCGGGGGCGGCAGGCGGTGTCGTCGGCCAGATATTCGGTGGCCTCGGTGCCTCGATCTTCGGAAGCATCAATCCGTTCGGTGCCTTCGCGATGGGAGGCGCATTCGATTCCGGTGGTCTGGTCACGGCCTTCGCGAATGGCGGCATCGTCGATAACCCGACCATGTTCGGCTATGGCGGCGGTCGCACCGGTGTCATGGGCGAGGCCGGGCCGGAGGCGATCATGCCGCTACGGCGAGGCCCTGACGGCAAGCTGGGCGTTGCTGGCGGCGGTGGTGGAGATTCCCACGTCACCGTGAATATCCAGACCCGAGACGTTGACAGCTTCCAACGGTCCCGAACCCAGGTCGCGGCCACTCTCGCCCGCGCCGTTGATCGGGGCCGGCGCAACCTCTGACATAACCCGAAAGGAATCGCCCATGGCGACGCCCTCTATCGTAGAGGCGAGCAACCCGTGCGCGCTGCGCCCCCTTTCCCGCGGCCAGCGTTGGAAGGGCCAGACCGGCACCATCCAGACGAAGGGTGGCGCATATTGCCGGTTCTCCTCGCCGCTGTGGGGCGTGCGCGCAGGATTGCGGAACCTGCATACCTACCGCCTCAAGCATATCGTGACCCCGAAGGCGATCATCGCCCGGTGGGCGCCAGCCTCCGACAACAACCCCGAACCTGCCTATGCCCGGTTCATCGCCCGGCGCGTCGGCGTCGGCCTGAATGAGCCGATCCCGTTCGAATACGAGTACCTGCGTCGCCTCATCGCCGCGATCATTCGGTTCGAAACGGGGCGTAACGCCGTCGGTCCCGACGTGATCGCGCAGGCAATGGCGCTTATGGCCGAAGAAGAACGAGCGCACGGTCGTCCGACCGAGGCATACGAGGCGGATGCAGAACCGCTCAAGCCTCTCACACGCTCGAAAGAAATCGCAGTCGGCGGCGGCGCGGCCTCTGTCGGCGTCGGTGGCGCGATCTACTACGGGCGTGAAGCCATCGACGTTGCCCGTGAGGCGGTCGGCGTTGGTGGGCAGGCGGCAAGCGCGGCCCGCGAGTCCATCGGTTCCGTCTGTACCACTGCCGACCTTGCCGCCATCGGCTCGTTCGTCCTGCTCATCCTGTTCGGCCTCGCGATCATCGCGAACCGTCTGTGGGCGCGATACCGCGCACGCCGGTAACGCCCCTCATCCCATGTCTGACAAATTTCTCACCTGAAAGGACCTCGCATGAAAACCGACAGCATTCTGAATGTCCCGCTCGATGGCGGTATGTCGATGGAACGCACCATCACTGCCGATGGCGACGTGGAAATCACGATCACCGCGATGGACGGCCGGGAAATCTACTCCGAGGAAATCCTGCGGGTCGACGATGGCAATCGCGATGACCGGGACGAGGGTGAGGACGGCGCGGTATTCGATCCCGCCGCCGCCGAGGTGTGACGGTTCGTACATTCGTGGCGCGGCTCCTGATGGTGCCGCGCTGGATCATCGCCGGAGGGGGGTTCATAGCCCTCTCCGGCTTTTTCATGTTCGCATACTGGCTGGGCGGTGCTCACGAGTTCCAAGCGGGGTTCGTGGCGGGGAGGGATACCGCAGTCGCCGAGATGCGTGCAACCCGTGCCGAAAGCCGTATCCAAAATGACCAAGCCGATTCCCATGCCGAGCGTGAGGTGCGCGCGGCTGATCCCGTTGGCGATCCTGCTGGCATCGAGCGCCTGTGCGCCGAAGACCCCGCCTGTCCTGATCGCTGACCCTGCCGCCCGGTGCGCCGCCCTGCGCGGTGCCGGGCCTGACGGCCAGATCCAGTGGCGCATCGCCGATACCGACGAAACCCGCGTCCAGAACCGGGTGCTGGAGGATCGCCGCCGTCGCGCCTGCGGAGCCGGGGGTGAGCCATGAACGATCAAGCCACTGCCGTGCTCGCCGAGAAGGTCAGATACCTCGAATCCGAACTCGTTCGCACGACGTTGCGCGTCCGCGAGTTGGAGGAGCGCGAGCGCGGCTACCTTACGCGCGGAGTCGTCGCCCTCGGCGCTGTCGTCACGACCCTGATCGGGCTTGTCTACACCCTGACCCAGAGGGGGCCATAATGCGCCGGTTCGTTGATCTTCTCATCCTGCTCGCCCTCGCGGCGGCGGTGCTTGCAAGCGTGCCCCTGCTGAAGCGGGCCGAAGTCTGGCTGTTCCCCGTGGTGACGGACTTCACCATCGACCGGCGCGAAAGCCGCGAGGGAGGCGCAGTCGCTATCGCCGGAAACTTCGTGAAGGCGCGTGGCTGCGATTACCTCGACCTGACGGCTTTCAGCTTCGACCCGCATTCCCGTGCCGATCTTTCGATCCGCTTGCCGGTTCAGTTCGAAGACCAGCCCGAAGGCATATCGCCCTCCCGCGCGTCGGGTGTGCAGACTTTCGGATGGTGGGTCATCGGCCCGTCGCCCCTGTCCAATCCGCTGATCGTGATCGAGGCACGCCACCGTTGCCACGGTCTCTGGACTACGCGAACGCAACTCGCGCGCATCCCCTACAAGGAAAAACAGTAATGAGTGCCTTCATCCGTCGATACTGGCATCTCGCGTTCGTCGCGGTATGCGTCGTCTTCGCCGTCCTGCTGGTCAGCGCGTTCGTCGCGTCTCGTGACACAGCGCCAGACCAGACGGCACATATCGACGCCACCATGCCCTGCGCCGAGCGCGTCGTCCTCGCAGGCGATGGCGCGTACTCCTGGGGGAGCATCACCCGTTCCAGCGTCGGTGCCGTTTCGGCGCATCACGTCTTCGCCGAGGGCCGCGCCGTGACGGATGGCCCCCGCGTCGCGCCGGTCAAGAGTCTGGAGGCTACGGATTTCGTCTTCCTGACGGGATCGGACCCCCGCGCGGCGCTGGACAGCGTGGCCGAGCTGGTGGGGCAAGTCACGCTCGAAGGCTTCCCCGCCCGCTCCGGTACGCTGGAGCGCGTGATGGGCGAAGTCTACGCCGCCGATACGATCCCGCCGGGGGTGTGGGTGGTGCTGGATCATCCCGAGCCGCTGGTCGGCGGGTTCTCCGGTGGATGCGTGCGGGACGAGAACGGCAAGGTCGTCGCCGTCATCATGGGCGCTTCGTCCATGAACCTCGACGGCGAAACGCGGCACTTCGGACGTGTCATCCCCATCCGTGCCGCGCTGTCCGAGGCGCAGGGAACACCGCCGGGTGCCCCGGCACTGTCCCTCTTGGGCAAGCCCATGCCCGAACTCATCGCCAACTGGAACGAGGCATCGCCGATCACCGGCCAGCCCTGACCACCACCCGACAATCTGACAAGCGAAAGCCCCGCTGACCTCACGGTCGGCGGGGCTTTTTTGCGTTTTGGACTGCGTTCGTCACCACCCGCCTTGCACGTACATCGGCGGCGGCTGGTAATACTGCTGTTGCCGGTACGGATCGCCACCCCCGGACCATCCTTGCGCGTAGGCGGAGGATTGCCCGTATCGAGCTTGTGGAGAGACGGTCGCCTGTCCGGCCAAGACAATGACGGTGATGATAAGCCCGATCGCCACGCCACCGACGATTGCTCTGCGCATCGACAAGTTATCATCGTTCAATCGGACCAACCAGTCGGGGTTAGTATCGCCTCTACGACGCCTCATGCGTCTGCCCCCGCGTGCCCGTCTTGGCCATTCTTCAGGGCCGAAAACTGCCGCTGCATCTGCCCGACTTCGACCAGAAGTTCCGAATGGCGTTCGTCCAAGCCGTCCTTCGCCGCGCCGATGGTTTCCATTTCGGCGGAGATACGCTCCTCTTGCTTCGTGCGTTCGAGTTCCTCGGTCGCGGCTTGGGCCAGCTGCGCGGCGTGTTCAGCCGCACCCGTTCCCAAGGTGACATTCGGCGCGGGCATCTCGGGACGGCTTTTCAGCGCGTGCAGGTCTTTCTCGCACTGGGCGAACTGCTCGTCCAGCTTGTCCTTCTGCGCCCCTATGGCTTCGAGGGCACCCGTGGCAACCCTGATTTGGGCGGCGAGTTCGAGGCGCTGGGTCGCGATCTCATGGGCGTGCTGACCTCTCTCTCCCGCGCTCATGCTGCCACCTTGCACTGCTTGCCGTCCCATACCGCCAGATTGGCATCGACCAGCCCATGACGGATGGCCGTGGCCCCGTCATCGTTCACGCCGTATCTGTTCTTCAGATGCCGGTAGGTCGCGATCTTCAGCTCCCCGATCCGTGCGTCGGTCTCCGCATCGAATACCTTCGACGAATACTGGCGCATCAGGGTGTTGAGCTGTTCGGGCGTGTGGTCAGCGGACTGTTCAGGCTGCGCGACCGGCGGCACTATCTGCACCGGCTGCGGGGCCGGGGCGGGTGCCGGTGCGGGCGGGGCCGCGCGCGAGGGCGTCGATACCTCCTCCGCATGGCGCAGCGCCTGCTTATGCCGTTGAGTCCGTTCAGCCGATTTGAACGCCGGTTCCGATCCGCCTTTCTTGATGTAGGTCTGCATCGGAGGCGCAAGCGTACACAGCCCGGCGAAGAAGATGGTCGCGATCACCAGCAGTTGCTTGCCGTTCTCCAGCTTGAACATGGGCGCGTAGGCATCTGCCGTGCGGACGAATATATCGGCATCGGTCGCATCGTCGCCGCCCTTGGCGATGATTTCGGTCAATGCCGCCCGCTGGACTTCGAGCGCCGCATACTCCGCCCGCGACGTGACGACGGTTTTCTCGCGCCACACCTTGGCCTCGACCTGCTTGGCATCTGCTTCTCTGATCGCGGCTTCGTACAGGGCGGTCACCTGATCCTGCGCTTTCTTTGCGCTGTCGATGGCGTTCTGAAAGTTCAGCCGCGCCGGATAAGTCGGGCTGTTCCGTCGGTTGCGCGCCGCGCTGCCGATGGCGAAGCTGGCCGATACACTCGCCTCCCATGCACGAAGGTCGTCCTCCGCGTCGGAGACGCTCTGCGCGGCCTTGACGATGGCTTCCTGCCGCTCGCGACGGGTGGCATCAGATGCTAGGACAGCGCGGGACAGGGCGT
>JAUKWC010039721.1:0-13177 GCA_032356245.1 Endocladia muricata | reverse complement strand
GCATTCGTCTCCGGATACACAGACGAACGCTACCTTCAGCTGTAATAAAAACAATACTAGTTGGAGGCCGTACAATCCGGTTGCGGAGCATCATATTGCCAAAATGATCTGAGAGGAAGCGCCGATTGTCTATAATGCCACTCCTTAAAGTGTCAGCATAGCTGATCCCGAATTCCGTTGTCAGGACTAAAACTCTCCAAACCCTGGGCCTTCTCCGTCGAGTGCCTCTTTTCAGAACATAAGTTTCATTGCCGTCGTTGCGCACAAAATTGTAATGTTGAAATGGCTTCGTGACAGTACGCACGTGCACTACTAATCAAGAGCCGATGAAGCAAGTCGGAAGCTCTTAGGTGCAATCTAGGTTACTTGGCAGGCAGGTTTCCGATGCTCTACGCAAATGAGGCAGTTCAGTTCGGAAATGGTCTCAACAGAAGTCCACACATGACCACTCCCCATAACAATGGAGCTGGATGCATCTCTGCTCTTGTTCGTTGTGCTGTGGTGACTCGACCCATCCAAAGACTCGACAGAACTTTCTTGGTGACTCGTTACACGTTGCCAGACTGATGCGATTACTACCCTGGACATCCTGAAGCTACCGAAGTTTGCCTGTCACACATTTTTCGGGACCCTGTCTTGCTGCGCCTTTTCTTGGCCGGAGTGGCAAGGCTGTGAGCCTGTGCGTAAGCCTTCGTCCGATATGTACGCTTATAACAAATCTACCCTTGCGTTTGATCTTCCTGACTTCTGCATCGCCTTTTAGTTCTTTTCTGGTGTTCTCTCGGGCACCATTCATTCGTTCAAATTTACAGTTGAAGGTCAGAAGTGGTTTGCGAGTACGAACTGGCAATTTGACGTTGAGAAAGAGGGCTGGTATGAAAGACACAGTTTTGAGAGCTAACAGTATTCAATGTAATTCCCGTGTCTATGGCAGATAAATTTGAACAGCTCCACACTGTCCGGACTGTCACCATTTCTAGATTTCATGTAGGCAAAATAAACGAGTAAAGAAAAGTCGGTAATGGTTTTATTTGTGTGCCTTGAAGATGGGCCTCATATGCAAGCAACGTCCAACTTAACTTTGTGCGCATTTAAGGACCAGAAACGGGCTCTGTTTCTTCCCTGCCCGGTACATATATGTATTGTGGGTATTGAACGAGGTCACACGGAACTATTCGATAATGCAATGATTCTACATTAGTGCCAATTCGACGTCGTTTTTTGCCCAGTGTGAGGCCAACTGGCCATCGAGAAAGAGTATACATCATATAGCATGTATGAATAATATGCTAGTTTTTGTACGGGCAATTCACCTCACCGTCATCTGTAATACCAACACAAAGGATCGCGTACTGTTTTGTACTCAAACTGTAAGTGAGCAAAGAGGTCGCCGAGTTTTTCTCCACCTCATTCTGCCTGAACAGAACACTGCAGAACAATCAAATACATTCAAAGAAAAGCGTAGGTTGACGTCTCCCTTGTACTTGAACACCTCGCCGAAACATAGCCTCGTACAGTGTATGCAGTAAGTTATACAACACCCTGCATTTGTTTGCGGCTGGATGAGAATTGTAACTTTTTAAACTCTTTTCATGCCTACATCGTCCGCTCGGTATATCGTAGAAAGAAACGAATCGGTTCTATTCTGAGGCCACGAGCAGTCTTACTATGACACAAAAGGCTCCCAGGAAGCACGAAAGAAACATAGCACGTTTTCTATTCAAGCAGCTTTATTGCAGGTTTCCTACCAGTTCTAGTAGTGAGTCTTCTTACTCTGTCTAGCCAGCATGTGCACACAGCGCCAGGGCCCACATTTGATTAAACTATTAATGAAAGACATGCTTAAACCACTCTACTCTTCAACAATGCACTCACATAAACCTTTGAGATTAGAAAACTGCCTCACATTGTGATATGCACGTCGGGCTACGACACATCAAACGGTTTTAACTAGATTCATACCCGGACTCTTAGCAGATCATTGCCCAAACTTCAGATCGTTGGACGAAAACCATACATTTTTAACAGCTGCAGCATAACAGGATGCGCTATCTTGTTGAAATATCCGATCATTTGCGTTTGTAGAGGTCGCAGAAGGTATCCCATGCTCCTCTAGAGTCGCACAGAACATTTGTGCACTGTACTTCCCACGGCAAAGAGCAAGTGAGGTTGTTACCCGATGCCAGAAGCCAACCCCGAGCCACTGAAGCTGCTCCGCCATGCTTTTGTTCCTGAAAAGCACGCTGTTCATTACGCGCGTCATGCAAGTACACAAAACCGCAATCAAGCCCTTCTCAATAAAATTTATTCCCACCCGAAAAGATCAGATCGCACTTTTCTCCTATTCTCCAGTTCACGTGCTTCTCTGCGCATCCAACCCTTTTCTCTTTATGCGCTTTCGTTAAAGCTAGTGTTGATACCATCTCTTTAAATTTTGAATGCCCCTGGGTAGTACGAACTTGCTGCACTTTTCCTGCCGTAGTCGGTAAACTCAAATCCTTCTGGAAGTCGCACTTAGTTTCTTCCTCCTTCCGAGCTTTCCGACCGAAAGTGTTTTCGAAGGTACAGAGACTTTTTTCGGTCTCTGGCTTTGCTTCGGTGTTTCATAGGCTTTTGGATGCTGTGAAAATTTTGAAACCACTTGCCAAGACCGACCAGCAGCTTTCGCCATAGCTGACTTGGTCGTTCCTGATTTGTTTCTACCCGAAGTGACATCTTTCCCATGTTCTCGTATAACATTCCCGTGTGGCATTTTGTGGTTGCTTTATGCCTAATAATGGCTCCAACACTCGCTTTCTCGGAGCCTGCGTAGAGTATATAAACGTTCCAGGGCTTTCTGTATAATCTGAACGTCTATATACGGATGTAGTGCGTCCGTCTGTGTTTCCGGAAATGGATGCCGACGTCCACCTGGTGCAGTAGCGTAGTAAACCGTACACCTGTAATGCATATTTTGAAAATGCCATGGAATGCTGACTTCTGTGGCATTCAAGAACGTGGGCTTCATGTAGTACGCCGGTTTTTCGCATGGACGCCGACTTCCAAAAATTAAATATTTTGAACTGCCGCGTCCAGTGAACGCCCGCTTCCACTACCTGCAGTTCCTTTCTCAGTAAAACATCCAGCTCGTACTGCGGATTGTGCAGTACATTGCAATTCAGCATCTCACCCTACGTAATTCAATGTCACATGATGGCCTATAGCCTGCCTCACGTGGATAGGCTTCCCTCGAACCCCTCATACTCTTCATTAATTTCCGACGGATTTCGTGCCACTGCACTGAAGACCGCTACGGGCAATATCCGCCATCTGTGGCTCTAGGACACGGAGCATTATGCTCGACGATGTTCGGGGGCACTGACTCACCCAGAGTCTTACCGACGTTATTTGGCACGAAATGATGTGTAAAACTCTGCGCTCATTTGTCGGGCAGTATAGTAAACAGAGTGCAACGCAAACAAGAACTAAAATATAATCCGCGTAAGGCGTGCGACATTGTACGAGTGCTGCGGGACGGCGTCAGTTTCGTGCGGTCCGAACATAAGACGTTTAACTGTATCGCGGGGCTGAAACGTAGTGGTTCTGTCCTTCTCGATGCATTCGTGTCGCAGAGCTTGCTTTGTGCATTGCCCCATCACTGTTTAACAATGCGCGCACGAATTCATACATCTGGCATAGCGTGGTTTGCGCCGATGTGTTCCCAACTGGAGCGCGACGCTGAAGCCTACAGTCGAGTTGGCACCCTTTGATACGAAACAACTTTCTTCCTACGCTGTACGGCCACCCATCCTTACAAGCACGTGGGATGCACAGACTCCAACACTTCAGTTCCCCCTTGCCGTAGCCGTGCTGCAGTTCCCTAGTGCAGAACGGGAGGCACACACTTCCTGTGCTAAACAGGTCTCACATGTATCACACGAAGCGAAGAAAGAAACTGAGCCTCGAGTCGACGTCAGAGAAAGGTTGTAGGCGTGTACTTCGTGGCGTTGAAAAGTACGTAATTTTTGAGATCAGGGGGGTGTCAGTAATGAGAGGGGTTGAGATCTAGCCATGTGAAAATACATGGGCAGGCCGATGACATTTTGCAGCTAAATTTTCGCACATCTATCTGCTCATGTATTTTCACATGTGTCGATCTCAGCCCCTGTCACTAGTGACACCCCCGTAGTCTGAATTTTCATTACTTCTCAAACCTCTCTTCTCTGCTGTAGCGGCCCCAAAATCGCCCACTTTTCTGGGTGACCTTTCTTGCGGCTGAGCCCAAGTCTTTCTCAGTCCCTACATTTCGGCCTGCTCGTCGGGAGGTGGTTCTCAAACTGGCATGTAGTGCTTAAGTTTGTTTAACTTCACGCTATTCAGCCACTTCTTCGCGTAGGTACCAAATCTTCCTCACTACTTGTCGAAACAACAATCATCTCCTCGGGGTCATCGTAGTTCGAACCATCATCTCTAGGACTGATCTTTTCTGCCCTACTCCTCCCGCCCGCGTGCGAGTCTAAAAACCCAACCATGTCCGCGTCGTCCCGACTGTCCGACTCCTCACCTCTTTTACCAATCCTATGACCAACACAGACCATCTCACTGGCCGGGAACTGCGATAGCCCTCTCAGTGCGTAGAATACCTGGTCGGCACACCTTTTTCTTCCGGTATAAAGTACACATGGTACCGTACCGTCCACTCATCCACGATGCGATCCTCATACCCAACCCCGGCGTGCGTGAGATGCCCATGCCCGAAAGACACAGAGTTGGGTGGCACAATGATCTTTTTCATCTTGAACAACCCCGCCGCTGCCGCCTGCTCGCTCTCCTCCGCGTATGGAAACACGTGTGAATAGTCATACACCCACAACGGGAAGCCAAGTGCCCCGCTCAAGATTGGGAAAAACCCAGCGTCTCCGCTTTCAATGACTCTTCAAAGTCATTGTGCGGCGCTTGCCGTGGGCATTCCTTCCCAACAACCAAAAAGCAACCCCCCGTCATAGGTATGAACAGCTTTCTCCCAGATATCGTCCTCAGACCGACATAGGCATCAAGCTGACCCACCCACGCGTCCAGCTGCGCAGGCCTTCGCAAGGTCCACACCCGTTCCCCCCTAGATTCGCAGGCTTCCATCACCAGGCTCCGTGTACTGGAGTAGCGGACGATTCCCACCTTCCGGTTTGCCGAGTCCCCCATGTCTTCCCACTCGTTGACAATTGGGTTCCACCAGGTCTCATTTGGCCCCTGTCCCAGTGCATTCTCCCCGTTGAATGTGCTCGCAATAAACGAAAACAACTTTTGAACGTGAGAAAGCTTCCACTTGGGCGTCAACACCGAGGACTGGAGGCTTCCGCACTGAATACAGGTGGAGTCCGCGAAATTCTCGAGGCGCGTGTAGCCGAGGTGCTGAAGCTGACTTTCTCGCCTCTCAAAGTAAGCATATCTTCTGCTACAATCCTCACCCCCGTCTGCTAAGTCCCTCCAGAAGTGTGTCTGAGGTCGGTTAGGCTTCCAGACGTCGAGACCCACATCGATACCCTCAAGCTCGGTAAAGTACATGTAGCTCCCCATGAAGAACTGAAGCCGATGAATGGATACGACGTCCTTGACGGAGAGGTGCAAGTGCTCCCAGCGCTCAATGGGTATGTGGATGGGAAGCTGCCAGAGCATGAGGTCCGGGTCTTTCGCCATCCACAGCTGCAACTCCTTTTCTTCGTGATCTGTCGGGCTGACGTATGCCAGATTCGCGCAGGTGTCGGGTGTTTCTTCAAGCACCACGGTCTTGTAGGCAGTGCCGACCGGCAGCTAGTTCGAAACCTTGTCGTCGAACATCTCCGGGGCACCTCCACGATTGCCCGTGTTCTCCTGGGCCGCCTTGGTCTTCTCAGCAGCTCCTCGTCTCTCCTGCTCCACTGCCCTTTTCACTCCAGCAGACTTTCCCGACTGCAAAATCTACACACAAGTCGAGGCATTGACCGTAAGGAGGGTGCCACCGTTGTCTCCATGGCAAGCGCTTTTGTCGCGGGCACCACTCCTGGGCCCTTTCGCCCACGGACTGCAGGCTGGAGTGCAGTCGCATAGGGAGAAGGAGCACGCCAGGCAGAGCAGCGTGTAGAAGGCAGAGCAGCTGGTGTCGTCACGTGAGCCGGGGCGGCGTGCTTGCTGATGGCGGGAGCAAAGTGCTCAGTCACCTTCTTCGCGAAGCGCGTAGCACGCGCCTTGTTGCGCTTCTCCAGATCTTCTGCAGAGTCGTTGTCTCTCTTGGAGAAGAGGCGCATCTCGTTGAGGTAGAGCTCTTTGACGGAAATTCTGACGAGTTTTGATTGAGCAATCTCAGGCCCCAGAAACTCGTCACAACTAAGGCCCTTCCTCTTGCCATACTTCTCAAACACATCTAGGCAGATGTGGAAAAGCTGGCGCGCGCACGCGTAGAGAGCTTCAGATTCCAACTTTCCGTCGCGGACCGCGTTGTTGATGAACCGCGACGCGGAAGCCATGAACAAAGCTACGACCTGAGAGCTCTCTGACCAAAAATGCTGGTCATCAAGGTGAGCGATGCCGAGCTTCTTAGAGGTCGAGGTGTCGAAGGTCAGGTCGCGCAGCAATTTCACGAGGCCGAGTCTCGTAGAAAAATCTTGGCTACTCGTACGTAGCGGCGGTATGCAGACAGGCCGGTTGCTGGGAGCAGAATGGCCTTCGCCATTGCTTCCACAGCTCCCTTCTGACTCCACGCCATTGGGTCCATGTTCTTCTCCACTGCGAGAGACTGCATGAAGTGGATGGCACTCATGAGGTAGTGGAAGAATGACTTGGCGATGCGGAGCAGTCCGGCGGAGGTGCTCTGCTGCGAAAAGTCGGACATGATTGCCACATCCGTCATGTCCCATCCATCCTTTCAGCGGTTACGACGCACGTGAAGGCGCTCGCGAGTCCATGCCGTGCCGTCCTTTCCCTCTTTCAGGCTGAGGACAGCTACGCGGCGATGAAGGCCGTCAACCAAAGCACACTTCACACCTTCGCGCAACACCGTGCCGTCCTTGGCGGTCTTGTCAGCGATATCCGGTAGCGAGGGAATGTCGCACCGTCGCACTGTGACCGACATGACGCCAAGGCCGTACTTGTAGCCGAGCCCAACCATACTGACTTGGAGGCAGTCGATGGTGGCGTCCGTGCTTTCGCGAAGAACGAGCTGCTGCTGTGTGGTTTGCTCAATATGTACGTAGACCTCAATAGACTCGTAATCGGTCTTTCAGAAAGTCCGACACGACACCGGCTGCTCCTTGACCTGCACGACAACCACATCGGAGTCCTCACCGTCCACGGTATCTGGTGCCGGAGAGCGGTCGGACGAAGGGCGCGCCCGGCCTGAGGCATCCCGGCGCTGGCGTTTGCGTGGTGGCGACTCTGATGGAGAGGGCTGCACCCCTGCTTCGGCCCGGAACTCCTCCCCTCTCGCCGCTGGCAGCGATTCCGGCTCGGACTGTACCCCCGGCTGCGGCTCCGTGGCAAACGTGAGCGAGTCGCGGGTGGAGGTCGTGATGGGAAGTTTGTCGGTCGTTTTGGAAGTACGCCACCTGCAAGAAAGAATCAACAATGGCAATGAAGCAGGAGGGATTTTATAATGTGAAAGCCGAGAAGACGAGAAAGGACCCGTGTGCGGGGGAGGGTGCACGGGTGACGGTAGTCAATGGAAAGACTGAGAGAAGAAAGTGGTAGCGCTGCAGGGGTACGGACACGACAAACAGGAAAGGTTGAACGGGCACTGTTGACAGCAATTATCGTCCCGCACAAGAAGAAGCAATTCTGAGCAGGCCACAATAGCTGCATCTAACGTTCGAGAAGTATGTACTTTATAAAATCGTCGGGGCGTCACTAGTGACAGGGGTTGAGACCTGCATATATGAAAATACATGGGCAGATGGGTGCTGCTTTGCAGATTCAATTTTGCAAATCCGTCTGCTCATGTGTTTTCAGATGTGTAGATCTCATTTTCACCTCCTTTTCCACCCTTTCGGTAAACGTCTCATATGCGCTCTGTGCAAACCGTTTTACAAACCCCGCAATTAAACGTTCGAAAGTTGACCCCTTGATAGAGAACATACTCGAAAGAAAGTCCCACTGCCCGCCATGCTCGATAAAAACTATTAGCATGAGCAGGACCTCGTTCGGTTGAAAGGTTGACTTTCTGCCTTTTCCTGTATTGTAGTTTGCGATAATGTTAGGACGTGAGTTTGAACAAATACTCTCAAACTCTACAGCGTTAAACGTTGCCATATTCTGAATGCCTTGGGAGCCTCCATTCTCGTAGAATCTGTCAAACACCGGGCAGCGCCTATTACATTCTTCATCGGTATCTTGGTGTCTGAAGTTTCTAGAGTACTGCTCGAGGTCCATTGTGCCACTTATAGCCGTCTCAGTAAGAACCCTGAGAGTATTAGCGGTATCGCTGGTGCTAGGACCAGTCATTACAAGGTAGATAGGATCAAAACCTAAGCGTGGGGAATATAGGATGATGGATATAGGATCCGAATGAGTGAGTACCGAAGAGATCGACCTACCCTATTAGTGCGTAAGTGTTTGCGTGTATATACCAAGCTTCCTCGTTACTACCATTCAGTTTCAATATCTGCTACGGTACATATAATTCGATTAAAAATGTGCAAATTTTCGGACTACTTACATTTACTAGGATAATTGCTGGGTACACCAGTACATATTCTAGATCACTTGATTTTCTCGACGTCATGCTACATATACGTGGATGTACTATTGATTGGTTTGCTGAAAAGAGCTATTAGTACAAGTGTGCTATACTTATTGCGCGCACTGTATGTGGTCAAATGTTTAATATACACCAGTTTCAGTTTGACGCTTAGCATCGTATGAAGCTAAATTGCCTCACATGCAGTCTAATACCGCGCTGATGTCACAGAGCCAAGGACGCGTCCCCTTCAGGAGTTCCTTATATCTACTTGACCTTATTAGAGCTCTCTATCGGGACAGGGTCGGGCTATCGAAAACCCCGAAAACTTTTTGCCCAGCCAGGGTGTGATTACAATGTAGTTCGCAACCATCTACCTCGATACCCTGGAGTAGGGGAGAGTGATGTAAATTGCACCTCGAATAACTAGCATTTTCGTCACATGTACCGTAAGTTTTACCTCCACTGTATGATCAGCTGGCCTCATATGAGTCCAACTATGACCCCGTTTGAGACAAATTCGAGTGTCGAAAAGATACTGTCTATCGTGGCTCGGGCCGACGAAAATCAGTCTTTTGCTCGTTTGGCTGGACAATATTCTCATCCAGGGAGGGGAGGAATTTTACTTTTCTCTGTTCGGTACTGTTGTAACAACCTTCCGTCTGCCCAGAGGTTTTTGTCACTAACATCCAGTAGCCTTCTGATATTTTCGCTGGTCACGTACATATGCTCGAATGAGACGCCTGACTGCTGTTGCCAGGGCTCTCTCCTCTCAAATCCTCTCTGAATACATGCGTTGGGAGATTGTTTGGATTATCAATGCCATTCAGAACCTTTACCCCATGTTTGACGAGCCCGATAACTGGATCTTAGCCCCTTCTCTGATCTGGACTAAAACGAAAATTATTTACAATGTAATATGTAGAAGCGCAGATCAACTGGGTTTCAATTGCTCTAGACTGACCTAATTTGCCCATCTACATATGTTATCTTCAAAAAGCTACCCTGCTCGGTTCGCGTTAGCAACTTCGCAGTATTTTGAAAATACACCGACAGGATCGGGTTTATAAACGCTTTCTCATGCTCTCGATAGACTTTCGTTTGAAGTATATGAGTGATTCTCGCAGGGCGACAGACGCTTTCAGACAATGTGCGGTCTATAAAGTGCTGCAAGCATTATAACCAGAGCATCAAATGCTGGAACGTGTGCAAAATTGAAATCGAATAGAATTTGAAGGTGTCGTTTTCGGCTGGCGATAAGTTGCAACGATTTCATGTCATAACTCTATTATACAGTACCGTGTAGTTGCAGCTTTCTGAATGTCTGTATCCGTTGGTACAAACATTCGTATCCTTGAACCGTGACGCGTGAGTTTAAAGTCTTCATCTGCTCCTCAAAAGATCAAAAGAGAATAAGGTATTGGGTAAACGACGACGGATTCTTTACTTCCGGTTCCGATCACGTGTTGAGCACTTTTATGATCGTATCTACATGCACAGGACTCGATTTGCTGCGATTTACTATATTTTCTGATTTTCATTTCTGCATTACATGAACACGAGAGGATTTTTCATGTGTGTCTTTCAACCTTGTTAAACCGAGACCAGTACTGTGTTATCACTACTGTAGACCTCCACACCGGAAAGCGGGTTGGTCTGGGCAGAGAACAATGCCGATTGCGTAGGATTGCGCAGATGTGTAGGCGGTAAAGCTTTTTCATTCACCTGCAAAACTGACTGGCTCAAAAGACCGCAAGGCTGAAACGGCAACGTAGTCTACAGACTAATGTCCTCTATACCGAGCGAAAGTCACTAATGAGGTACAAAAGAATTGCAAAAAGTATTCATGTATCTACGTCAGAAATATGTCAGTGTTATGATAATGCAAAAATTGCACACGTGTATGCTTCGTTCTCGTCCTGTTTAGTTTTTTGAAGTGTGAGATTACGCTTGTCGGAGCTAACAAGCGGCACAACACAAGTTAGTCCCGAAAAAATTCTAGATTTTGAAATCTATTCTAGCAGAGAAGACTAAGAGCATTCAAATGGTATAAAAATCTAAGAAATCGGCTAGATTTAAGTTTAGAAGACAACACGCCTTGTACTAGCCTTCGATGAGGCGAAAGGTACAATATACACTAGCTAGGTCCCTGATGCTGATGCCTACGAAAGGAACTATTTTTGTTCAATATATCGGTTCATGTGTGTGTGCGTAGGACCATGAAAATCGGAGCGTAGAGTACCATGGATAATCTGTACAAGAGTTTGGAAGAAGTGGGTTTAAAATTCACCTCGCGCGAACTAGCGAGGGCGTCATTCCTCCACAATGTGGAAACGGGATGCGTTACACGGGGTTACCTCGAGAACAGAGAAATGGGTTTGAAGCACATACAGGAGCACCTTCTATGACAACTAACGGGAAGGAGAGGCTCTTGTCCACTGCATTGTCGTGACACAGAGAGCAAAAGGTATCAGCATCAGATAGTGCCAGCGCCGAAGATGAAGAAAGCCGCAGATGTTTTATTCATTTTTATGTATAGTGTTCCCAACTCCCTTACTGTTTCTGATTTTCACAGTCGAAGGATTGGTGATCACTTTCCAGAACAGACTGGCGCAAGGTACCGATCGATTCAGAGTACGGGCGGAGACAAGCGAATTGCGAAAAGTGGCAATGTTGCGGGAAACGTAACTTGAGTACACGACTGTACGTATGATACAGTACAACAGAGGACTTTCCAAAGTGATAGGGGTGTGCGCACAGAAGGGATATGTACATTATAACGCATTATAATGTATGAACGCTGAGCACTGTTCGAAATCCAGCATGAGTGAAGTCCGCGGCCGAATACTCGCAAGCACGACAAAGAACGACCACGCGAATCACATCGAGTGAAGACATACGTACGCACATGCGCCAAACTTTGACCAGGAGAGGCGTTTGAATATTGTCTCTCACGCATGCTAGGGCACGCCTACAGGACTGCACGCCTACGACAGCATGCCTACGACAGCACGCCTACGACAGCACGCAAACGTCGAAACGTGGTCCTTGCGAGGTCACACGTCGCAACAAACCCCGGCCCACCGTGTGATGAACTACCCTTCCAAACATCATCACACTCGTTTACGGTGCCCCTTGTTGTTTCCTCTCCCCACAGTCCTAACCACGTGGTACAATTATGCCAGATTCTGCCGCCATCCTTCTCCCACCCCCCCCTGTCATTCACAGATACAAAGCCGCGCACACGCGCACGCACCACGCATACGCAAGCCCCGCCATACGCACATCCCCCCTTGTGCATGCTCTCAATACTGTAGCAGGTCCCGACAATTCCGCAAATGGCTCACCATGCGCCCGCCATCGTTGGATTGCGACGCGTCAAGGAGGGCCCGCGCACGTGGGCACGAGGCGAAACGAACGGCACGGAAGGTCGAAAGGGGAGGGGCAGTTGATGACAGTGGTGCGTACGGCGTTGTAAAGTTGCCACGACGCCACCAAGGGGACGCCTGTAGACACTGCAGCAGCGCACGTGGGTGGTGACAGTAAGCAACCACAGACTTAGCGTACCCTTGGTGACTGGATACGGCGCGACAGGAGGGGGGAGGGGGGACGGCGAGGACGACTGGACGCCGCGTGAAGGGAAACACGTCGTTCACAAGGCGTGTGCTTGCAGTGCATGCAGGGCATTTTACGTGGCCTCATCACGGGCAGAATCATGACAGTCGAAGGCGTCCGCGAAAAAAAAAACGTTGATTTGCCGGCCACGTGTCGTGCGCGGAGCAGAGCAGGAGACGGGCTACTAGAGTTTTTGGCCGAATCGGGATGCACGCTTGTGGCTCGACCGGGATGGGGTTTGCAAGAGTTGCCGGCCTGGCGGCGTGGCGGCCGTTGCGTTTGCCGTGGCCTGCTTCTCCGTGGAGAATCAGACGCGCATGGAGAGCGCAACTTACCTTCCTTTTTCGCGGCCAAACTGCACCTGCAGAACCAAACTCATCTCCAAGGTCCCCAGTGCCAACCCGCTGCTACTTCCCCGTGGATTCCCAGACCCTGCTTCCGCCAACTCACGGCGCGTGGTCATAACTTTACTGTATGCGGCATTCGATTCAAACACACCCCAGCACCCTCCCGCAACAGGTCTATGCGCTCATTCCCCCTTTCAATCATTCGTTTCTCACCTACCCCCCTCCACCCCCCTCCACCCCACTCCCCCAACCCTCCCACAGGCACCCTCCCTCCCTTGTACACCACCCATACCGACCCACCACGGGTCCTCCTGCATCCGATCACACGCATATCACGCTACCCCATCCCAACCTCCCCATGCGCCGTGCCGCACGAAATCGGCCCCCCCCAGTCGCCCTGGCCCTGGCCCTGGCCCCCCTCCGCTCCGCTCCGCTCCCGTCCGCCTGCCTTCCACCCCCAACAGCCACGCCACATCGTTTGAAATGCCACGTGGATGCCCCGTTCCGCCCACCCACCCACACTGCCCATAAC